>JARQOC010000001.1:281106541-281177682 GCA_033576535.1 Allobates femoralis
TCAGGATTTGTGCCAGATCAGAACCCCAAACTGCAGATGCTGCGTTTCGAGGTGATTGCCCCTCATCAGTGCAGTGTGTGGGATTCTTATCTGGCTGTATGAGAGGCTAAGACGAGGTCTAGGGGAACAGCTATTCTCCTTGTGGAGAGTATTCTGCCAGTCGGCAGTGAGGAGACTTAACGCTGCAATAGTCCTGTGGGAAATTACATATGCAAATTGTCACTTCAGTGAGGGAGTGAAAACCTCTAATGCCACTTAAATTTAAAATTTGTGCGTTTTGATGTGTTTCTTAAGTTTTTTTCCCATTCTTTTGAATAAGACTGCAAAAATACTGAAAGAATTGTTGTGCTGCAGATATTAAACTGCTTTAAATCTGTAAGGAAAAAATAAGTAATGTGTGCAAAAACTTTACTTGCGCTGTCAACGTTGAAATCTTTAGTGGAAAATTGTGGCAAATAATTAACATGTGCACATTCCCAAAGTTAATGTAAATGCACAAACACTACTTCAGTTTTCTCTTCTGTTTTATGCTTACGTGATTGTGTGACATCTTTGTGTAAAGGTTTAGATACATCTTTGGGTTTATTCTGACATACATTTTTCTCATAGGAGTTCATTGATACCTGATATGTGATGTGGTATTCACATTTCAAATTTTGTCCTTGAACTGAGTGAACTGCTCAAAAGCATGGAGACTTGTCCGATATTATCAAGTGTCAGATCAAACTTGCCTATGTAAGTCTATGGTTCCGTGAAAAACTCAGACAGCACTCAGATGCCATCTGGGCACTGTCCATAATTCACATACTCTTCGATAAAAGAAGCTTGGGAAATCTATAGCAATTTATTTTTGTCACCTGAGAGAAACTGATGAAACTTGCCCAAACTGTAATGATAAAAAATTAATGGTCAAAAAAAAAATACAGGAAAAAATACTTTAGTTGAATCAAGAATTCCCCACATGCTCTCGTGAACCAATTTATTATACAAAAAAATATCCAGGCAGTTTCGATGATAATCCAATAAGTAATGTCCCACGATGCCTATCAATTCCTATAGAGTCTTATTTTGAGAACATTCTCAGAATGAGGTTCAAGAGGTTAGTGCCAGTCAGCGGCAGCCAAGGATTTTTCCACGGGCGCTAATGTCAGTAACCTTACATAACATCACCACTCCTTGAAAAATCCTGGTCTGGCACTGCCCTCTGCAGCTGCCTTACCCAAGAGTGGTGACATCATGTAAGGTTATTGATGTCATCACCACACTTGCCGGGTATTGTAGTAGAAGCGCAATCCCGATTTCCACTGCACCAGGTCAATTGTGAAGAGCTGAGAAAAGTAATTGGAGCATCTATTGGATACACCATTTCTGGGTGACTGTGGGCTGGGATAATTAGGCTGGGAAAGGACAAATAACCATGGGCCTTTTCACCCTGATAATACCAGCCCCCAGCGGTTTACTTTATGTTGGCTGGTTATCAAAGTGAGGGGGACCCCATGCCAATTTTTAAATTATTTATTTATATAATTTAAAAAACAATGTGGAATCCCCTTTATTTTCGATAACCATCCAAGGTAAAGCAAACCACTAGGGGTTGCAGCCCATAACCGTCTGTTTTATCCTTGCTTATTATCAAAAATTGGTGGGAGCCCATTTAATTATGTTTTAATTATTTATTTTTTCCAAGTGGTGCTGGCCAATCACAGCCATTCCAATACTTGACATGGTTGTGATGGGGCAGGTAGGGTCCACATTGGCTGCCTTTGAACAAGATTTATTTGGATAACAAACATTAACAGGAATTAGGCCTACCGTTAGTCCATGTTTTGTGGGTTCATCACTAGAGACTAGGTTTATGGTAAAAATCCCAACTTTACAGTTTGGGCTCGCTCATTCCTATTGGTAATGCAAGTTGGCCTTTGATGGCACAATCTGCATTGGCATTTCAGAGCGAAAGGCTTTCCACTGACACTATGACAAATACCCTACCCACTTGCCATACAGAGGGAAGAGACCTTCATATGGAGGTGTCTGGAAACATGAGGTCATACTACCTGTATCCTCTTCTCTATGAGGAGAAGAGATGAGGAGCCATGAATGCGGGAAAATGACTAATATGGTCTGCCCTGGCTTTTGCTGGGACTCACAGGAACAAAAAGGTCTGGAATAGCGCAGTGAGAACTAGAATTGTGCCTGATATTATGCTGTTACACTGTAAGGCTGGGGTCACAGTACCATTTTTCACATGCATTTTTGGAGACCTGCGTTTTCAAAAACGCATGTAAAAAACGCACCCATAGGCCCCCATGTTAAAAAACGCATGCCCTAATAGCCAAAAAGCATGTGTGACTGTCCCATGCGTTTTTGGAGCATATCCAAAAACGCATGCGTTTCTGTAGAAAACGCATGCGTTTTTGTAGAAAACGCATGCGTTTTTATAACATGGGTTCCTATGGAAAACGCATGCAAAAACGCATGTACAGTTAGTACCTTTTAGTGCCATTCAAAAACGCATGCGTTTCCAATAGGAGCCCATGTTAACAAAAACGCATGCGTTTCCGGAAACGCATGCGTTTTTGTTAACATGGGCTCCTATTGGAAACGCATGCGTTTTTGAATGGCACTAAAAGGTACTAACTGTACATGCGTTTTTGAATGCGTTTTCCATAGGAACCCATGTTATAAAAACGCATGCGTTTTCTACAAAAACGCATGCGTTTTTCAAAACGCTCAAAAAAATACTACAAGCACTATTTTTATGTGCAGATTCAAAAACGCACCCAAAAACGCAGGGAGCCATCAGAGACCTTAAAAAACTCATGCTGACATGAAAAACGCATGTAAAAAAGCATGCGTTTTTAAAAGGCACTAAAAAAACTGTGACCACAGCCTAACTGTGGTTAAATTATGCGCCTGCTATCTCAACTGTGAAGCTTTGACTAAAAACTGTGGAAACTGTTAAGGAATGAACTGTTGTTAAAATAAAATGTTGATTTCTGTCTTAGGCTGGGGTCACAGTTGGCATGAGTTTTTTTAGTGATTTAACAAAACTCATGCATTTTTTCATGTCAGCATGAGTTTTTTAAGGTGTGTGATGGCTCCCTGCGTTTTTGGCTGCATTTTTAAATCCGCACCCAAAAATAGTGCATGTACTATTTTTTGGTGCGTTTTGAAAAACGCATGCGTTTTTATAACATGGGCCCCTATGGAAAACGCATGCAAAAACGCATTTAGTACCATTTAGTGCCATTCAAAAACGCATGCGTTTTCTAAAACGCTTGCGTTTTTTTAACATGGGCTCCTATGGAAAACGCATGCGTTTTTGAATGGTACTAATTGTACATGCGTTTTTGCATGCGTTTCCCATAAGGCCCCATTTTAAAAAATGCATGCGTTTTTGGAAATGCACCAAAAACGCATGATACTGTCACACTTATGGGTGCGTTTTTACATGCGTTTTTGAAAACGCAGGTCTCCAAAAACGCTTGTAAAAAATGCAACTGTGACCCTAGCCTTAGTTTGAACCGATAGCTGATCCTGGCTTCCCAAATGCAATGACAACATTGATCTGCAGAAAGCTACAGCCTACACTAAACAAGTCTACTCGCCCAACAAGGACCACATTTTTCATGTAGCATATCAGGGCATACAGAGTGAATCCCTCGCCCATGACTACCACCCCATGCAACTCTACAGAGTCTATTTACAGAGTAAGTAGGCGAACACGTGATCACAGGGATGCGACTTAAACTCTTGCATTCACAGTCCAGCTACATTCTCATCTGCTTCTCTGAATCTAGTCGGCATGTTAATGCAAGAATGCACATCACATATTTGTTGTCACGTGACTGCTCAGCCTTTAAATAGTAGGGAATCTTAACAGTGCAGACATTGCACACTGTCTTAATTCGGCAGTCTGCTTTTACAAAGCTTGAGCACACAATTTCTTTAAAGTCTGGAAATCCCCTTTAAGGCTGGGGTCACAGTTGCCATGCGTTTTTTTAAGTGATTTAACAAAACTCATGCTTTTTTTCATGTCAGCATGAGTTTTGTAAGGTGTGTGATGGCTCCCTGCGTTTTTGGGTGCGTTTTTGAATCTGCACCTAAAAATAGTGCTTGTAGTATTTTTTTGAGCGTTTTTTTAACATGGGCTCCTATGGGAAACGCATGCGTTTTTGAATGGCACTAAAAGGTACTAACTGTACATGCGTTTTTGCATGCGTTTCCCATAGGAACCCATGTTATAAAAACGCATGCGTTTTCTACAAAAACGCATGCGTTTTTGGATATGCTCCAAAAACGCATGGGACAGTCACACATGCTTTTTGGCTATTAGGGCATGCGTTTTTTAACATGGGGGCCTATGGGTGCGTTTTTTACATGCGTTTTTGAAAACGCAGGTCTCCAAAAAATGCATGTGAAAAATGGTACTGTGACCACAGCCTAAGGCTGGGGTCACAGTACCATTTTTCACATGCGTTTTTGGAGACCTGCGTTTTCAAAAACGCATGTAAAAAACGCACCCATAGGCCCCCATGTTAAAAAACGCATGCCCTAATAGACAAAAAGCATGTGTGACTGTCCTATGCGTTTTTGGAGCATATCCAAAAACGCATGCGTTTTTTAATAAGGGGCCTTATGGAAAACGCATGCAAAAACGCATGTTCAATTAGTGCCATTCAAAAACGCATGCGTTTCCCATAGGAGCCCATGTTAAAAAAACGCATGCGTTTCCGGAAACTGTATATCAGAATGCATAAAGCACCATCACTATTTTATTTCACACGTTTCTTGCCTGTTTTAACATACTAATTCCTGTCTTCTGCTGTTCTCGTCACTGTTCCAGTCCACTTCTGTTAGCTGTGGCTAGTTGGATCTCTCCAGTGCTTCCTGGATGGAAAGGAAGCCATTTCTCAATATGCAGTCTGTCTCTGTTTCTATTTAACAGGCCTCTTTTTCCCTCTTCATTGCCACATACACCCTCTGGTCACTAAACCATACCACTAAATTTAGTGGTGTAATCTGTCTTCATTTTGACAGTAATAAAAAATGTGTTATTAGCTTCACTGAGAGAATAGGATACAATCACCATCCTAAGATGTCTATGGAAGAGGATGGAGAGATCCACTGCAAAGACATAAACATTCTCACAATTAATTATAAATATAAATATAGCCTTTTTCGATTAGGAAGCATGTTCTGGTATTATGTACACATTTATAAAAGATTTTTTGTGTTTTCGAGGTTTTTATATTGGTTACTTAATAAAGAATTATGTTATTTAAATTTAGGAAGAGCAATCTATCTTATGCACATGTCAAAAAGTGGGTTCACACTTATCACATAGTATCAGAAAACAGCTGTTTATGCTCCTTGCATGGTGTAAAGGTATACAAAAAGAAAAATATATAGCAGGTCAGTAGCTTTATGGCTGTTTCATGAATTGAGCACTTTATCAAAGTACCAGGGCAGATTAGATTACAACTACCTATTGAATTCTTCGGAGAGGGGTAGGGAATGACCAAAAAGAGCACGGCAGTGATACACAAATTTTCGAGTGTGGCTAATTCTATTAAGTTATTTTATCTCACCCCACAGCTGGATTCCCAGCTGCACTGCTCTGTACTGCTGTATGATTTCCTCCTTTGTGCTGCTACTTCTGAAGCGTGCAGCAGAGAGATGCAAGAGCAAGAATCCCTCATGGGCCTAAGTGATGTGTATAGGGGATATCATGTCAGCTAGTTTTCTAGTCATAGTATACACTAATTTATAGACAGCTAAACATTATTGCCTGGACAGTGGAACACTGCTACCGTATATACTCGTGTATAAGCCGACCCGTGTATAAGCAGACCCCCCTACTTTTGCCCCCAAAATCTGGGAAAACCTATTGACTCGTGTATAAGCCGAGGGTAGACCCCAGCACAGGTATACAGCCCCCAGCAGTGTGGTATACAAGCCCCCGCAGTGGTGTACAGGCCTCCCCAGTGGTAGTATACAGCCCCCAGAAGTGTGGTATACAGCAGCCTCCCCAGTGGTACATACAGGCCCCAGCAGTGTTACAGCAGCCTCCCCAGTGGTATATACAGCAGCAGCCCCAGTGGTAGTATACAGCAGCCCCAGAGATATATACAGCAGCCCCAGTGGTAGTATACAGCAGCCCCAGAGATATATACAGCAGCCCCAGTGGTAGTATACAGCAGCCCCAGAGGTATATACAGCAGCCCCAGTGGTAGTATACAGAAGCCCCAGAGGTAGTATACAGCAGCCCCAGTAGTAGTATACAGCAGCCCCAGTAGTAGTATACAGCAGCCCCAGTAGTAGTATACAGCAGCCCCAGGGGTATATACAGCATCAGCCCCAGGGGGTATATACAGCAGCAGCCCCAGGGGGTATATACAGCAGCAGCCTCAGGGGGTATATACAGCAGCAGCCCCAGGTGGTATATACAGCAGCAGCCCCAGGGGGTATATACAGCAGCAGCCTCAGGGGGTATATACAGCAGCAGCCCCAAGGGGTATATACAGCAGCAGCCCCAGGGGGTATATACAGCAGCAGCCCCAGGGGGTATATACAGCATCAGCCCCAGAGGTATACAGACCCCCCATAAGTAGTATACAGGGGCCCCAGCTGTATACAGCAGCCCCAGCTGTATACAGCCCCCCCGTGGTATCCAGGGCCCCCCTTGCTGCACACCTGTAAAGGAAGATGTCAGTATACTTATCGCTGCCGCCACCGCTCCGCTGCTCGGTCACCGCGCTGCTCCGGGTCTTCATGCTTCCTGTTCCTTCTCCGGCGCTCGAACAATGACGTCATTTCCTGAGCGCCGGAGAAGGAACAGGAAGCATGAAGACCCGGAGCAGCGCGGTGACCGAGCAGCGGAGCGGCGGCGGCAGCGATAAGTATACTGACATCTTCCTTTACAGGTGTGCAGCAAGGGGGGCCCTGGATACCACGGGGGGGGCTGTATACAGCTGGAGCTGCTGTATACAGCTGGGGCTCCGTATATACTCGTGTATAAGCCGAGGGGGGACTTTTCAGCACATTTTTTGTGCTGAAAAACTCGGCTTACACACGAGTATATACGGTACTTAAACAGACTACTTACAATGTAACTGCTAAGAATAGTGTTTTATACACACTCACTACATTTCATGCTGAAAAGGTGCTTAAAACTACAAGTTCACTTTTAATACTGTAGTTGTCCAAATTACACAGTATTCTCTTAATCTAGTTTTTTTTTTGCTTTTGCTTTTTTTCATAGACTTCATGGTAGGGCTTCAAAAATACAAAAAAAAACTACATGCATGAAATGTCAGATCTTCAAAATGCTGCCATAATCTAAAGAGAGTGAAGAAAAATCTTATTTGAAATAGGTGAAATTTTATAAGTACTTTAAAACAGCAACCTGGAAATTTGTCCTTTGTCATCCTTTTTCTTCCAGTCCCTGCACATGAATTCAGTATAATATCCTTCAGGATGCTGCTACTGAGTGAGTGAGAAAGATCAGCAGGATACCTCTATGTGTGTAGTGTATGGGAGTTGGTATCTGTCCAATCTAATTCTCAAGTTCAAGAAAAACTGACAATCAGTGGGAACTTTCAGCTTTTCTTTGCTACCTCATCTTAGAGCAGCATGATGAATCCAACAATTTATCTGTTAGTTTAGGCTGGCTTCACACCACGGCGCAGTCCGATCCGGGGCTGTCAGGCATAAACCTGACTGCCCCGGACCAGATCAGCACACAGAACCGGAGGGCCAAATGTGCCCTCTGGTCCTATGTGCAGCCAGATGGCTGTAATTGCAGCCGTAGCTGCTGATTTTTCAAGATCGCAGCTAGCATGGAGCTAGCCGCGGTCCTGAAACAACAGCGGCGTGCAGCCGCCGGTATCCGGTTCTCGGATTCGCCCGGTCTGGGAGAATCTGGGACAATCCGGGCAAATCTGGGATTCGGCTTTTTGTGGTGATTGTTCTCCCAGGACACAAAAGCGTTGCAAGCAACGTTTTTGTGTACGGTGAGAAAAATCCAATTTCTCCCGGATTCCACCGCAGAGATGAAACCGGATGGCAGAGAGCTGCCATCCGGCTCCATCCGGCCCCATAGGCTACTATGGGGACAAAAAACGGTCCGGGGCTGTCTGGTTTACAGCGGACAGCCCCAGACCGGGTCTTACCGTGGTGTGAAGGCAGCCTTACTGGGTGCAGTGGTTTTGACACAATCTGTTTTTATATTTAGCAATACAGCAGAGATCAAGGAGCAGCCCATGCTTTGACCATGCTCTGTATATAAAGATTATAGACTAATCACAGCGAGGGGCATGCTGGACAAGTGCCCCCACACCAGCTAGTTCCATCTACTGAAGCTAAAACAAACATTGAGGGTAAACAACAACACACTTCTTGATAAGGAGCCCATCTATGAATTCTTAAAGTAAACCTTAAATCATGCTGTCTTTGGATTACATGACAAAAACCTGCTAACAGATTCCTTTTAAGAATATAGCAGGCAGGGAGAAGAATTTAAAAACAGAAAGCAAAATTCATATAACATACACTGGGAGGAAAATGTTAAAACATAGTAAACATTGTAACAGTGACAGCTCTTGTTATTTTTCAGGAAAGCCCTGCCAGATTATATCTTGCAACACTAGTTGTGAAATACTGGAATACATAGAGTAGAATTATTGCTAATATAAATTATGTATACAATTATATTACTTGTAAATATAAATACCGTATTTAATTTTCTGTCTTGAGTGCACACTTGAAATGAAATAAGGAACTATTAGCTAAGAACCAGCGATCAGTCAGAATATTAAAGGGAATCTGTCAGGTCAAAAATCCATATATAACTGCTATCATTTTCTATTTCCTTGCTCTAAGCTGTCTTTATTGAAGTATTTCTTTTATTTATATTTCCCTCCTATCTTCTGTAAACTTCAAATAAAGAGATTCATTCCATCTGTGACTCACAGTAAATGATCCACTTAGTTCTCTGCTGTTGACACCCCATTGGATGGATATTCATGTCACATATTCACATTACTGCACAGGACATCAGGGGGGGGGGGGGGGGGGGGTTGTATCCTCCTCTCTGCTTTTGCTTGCAACCAAGCAAGAGATCAAATAAACACAGAATCTGTCACAGCACAGCAGGGATACCTGCTTAGAGAAACAAATGAAGTAGACACCTTATCTAGATCAGATAAGGCAGACCTGCAATAGCTCCCTCCCTCTGTGTCCTCAACAGAAGCTCCTGAAACTGAAACCTGACACAAAGCAAAGGGAGGAGGGAGGTGAGCTGCGCTGCTGAGAAGGAGTGCATAATAAATGAACAGTTTAACACAGCCGGACTAATCATCTGTGCATATAATGGACATGACTAATGCAGGAGCTCCCTGCAGGGTGTGAAAATGCTTATAATAAGGAAAGTACAAAGGGTAGAATAATGATTTTACATGTTTGTAAAAGGTCTGCTCCAGACACTATTCAAGTGTAATATTAGTATCTTACTGAAAAATGACCTGACAGTGTCCATTTAAAGGGTTGTCTTGTTTAAAATTTTACTGTTCCATACAATTGTATAATTTTAATTTAACAATCACAATAATACTCATGTCACTGCTACAGCCTACCAGCAAAGACAACACTAGCACCAGGAAGAATGAGTATTGTTATGGTTGTCATTTTTAAGGTATGCAGCCTTCTGGAACAGTAAAATTTGAAACCCTTTTAAACCTGAAAGGAGGATGCATGAGCAAAGCCCTATTTGGGTTGGCTTGATGACTAGGAAAAAAAGGGGTTTAGCAGCAACCAGGGATTCTCCGTGAAAAGAAAACTGGCATTTAGGCCAATGAGCACATGGTAACCTGTCTGTACTCTACTGTCACTCAACTTGAAAAATGTACTATTTGGGTATGTGCACATGATCCAGAGACACTGTGTCTTGTTCCCGCAGATGCAGGCAGGGAGTCTGCAGCCGACCTGTACTGTGCAAGATGGCTTCTCCTTCGCTTTTGACTCTGGGGCAATAAATTGACATGCTACGTATACGTGGAAGCCCAGCAACTGAAAGCACGATGCGGTCGAGTGAAGCATAGTGAGCATGGGATTTCTTGAAATGCTTGTACTGTACAATGCAGCGTTTTGGACACCGCGGTACTATGCTTCATCCAAAATGCTGCAATTCCTGATCATGTGCGCACACTCTTTGCTCTTGTTATTTAAGTTTTTTAGAACACGGAATGACGACTACCATGAGAGATTCTATAGATATTGTCACTGGAATAGGATATCTGGTTTTATTATGAATTAATGTATCCCCTGTTCACGTTTGAAGATTTTTAAATCTAATAAAAATGGACAACAATCTGGGTGAAAGTATTAAATGCTGCCAGAATGGTTGTCACTATGCTGTCTCAGAAACAAATACTACTGCCAGGTGGAATATTAAAGCGCTGCACAAGAAAGAAACTTAGGAAGTTATATTCACAGTTCATCTTTTTTCTGAAATAATGAAATCAAGTAGATATTTTTTTTGCCTAGGCACCATATCTCCTTATTCATTGCTGAAAAATATTTCTATTAAGATTCTACTTACATGTTAACTATCTTCATTTCCAGATTCCCAGGCAATAAAAGCCTTCTTGTGATAAAGGAAATTGAAATTCTCATTGACTTCTAATTGCTTAGAAAGTTTGGTTTTGTACTTTGACAACTTTGAAGAGCTAGAAAATAACAAATATACATATAATTCAAATCGCTAATTAACTCTGCCAAAAATGTACATTTTTTTGTCAGACTTTATTAAAAAAAAAAAAACTTATTGTGACTTTATACTTGTTTTCAGCATTTAAAGTGCTTTATTGTCCATTGCAAAAACTGTCATGAAGTAATAAATGTCAGTTTAATAGTTTACTGAGCTTGCAATAAAGTTAAAATCCCTTAGAAGAGAGGCTGAGCAAATACGTTTTGTTTCTCTAGGGCGAGCTGAAATTTTACCTCAGGAGACGGAATCAATTTATATCATTGTGGCTAAGGCATACAGCATACAAATCACACAAGTCTTTGTAGCTGGAAAACTGACATTTTCCTGTTCAGATTCCTGAGACGTACTTTTCAGAATATTTTAACCACACAATGCTGTACTCTCTAGAACTAAATAGAAATTCTACGAAATTGGGCACAACAGTAAAGGTAATAGGAGCAATTTCACAGACTGAATGTTTGGTGAAAAGTAATCATAATGTGTTCTCAGTGGAATTCATCATCCCAGTTACTAGTATGTACTGAGACAATTAAATTTTGACCTACTTCTGACAGGACTATGAAAGTTTTATAAAACTATTTACATCACTAAAGTTGCATGTAAAGTATAATCAATTCAATTATTAAAGAGGTTTTCCGCTAACTAATTTAATGTTTGCCATCAATGCCTAAAGAAAATGCCCCTAAAGAAGCCCACATAAAATTTCTGACAATTTTTATGTAGCTTGAAGCTTTTGTAATTTGTTTTCTGCACCCCGGCATCAGCTCTCGTGTTGACAGCTACAGTGCCTTGTTAAAGTATTTGGCCCCCTTGAACTTTTCAACCTTTTGCCACATTTCAGGCTTCAAACATAAAGATATAAATTCAGATTTTTTTGTGAACAATCAACAACAAGTGGGACACAATCGTGAATTGGAACGAAATTTATTGGATATTTTTAACTTTTTTAACAAATAAAAAACTGAAAAGTGCAATATTATTCGGCCTTTTGCTGCCATTACAGCTGCAAATCGCTTAAGGTATATCTCTATCAGTTTTGCACATCGAGAGACTGAAATTCTTTCCCATTCTTCCTTGCAAAACAGCTCGAGCTCAGTGAGGTTGGATGGAGAGCGTTTGTGAACAGCAGTTTTCAGCTCTTTCCACAGATTCTCGATTGGATTCAGGTCTGGACTTTGACTTGGCCATTCTAACACCTGGATATGTTTATTTTTGAACCATTCCATTGTAGACTCTGCTTTATGTTTGGGATCATTGTCTTGTTTGAAGAAAAATCTCCGTCCCCGTCTCAGGTCTTTTACAGACTCCAACAGATTTTCTTCCAAAATGATCCTGTATTTGGCTCCATCCATCTTTCCATCAATTTTAACCATCTTCCCTGTCCCTGCTGAAGAAAAGCAAGCCCAAACCATGATGCTGCCACCACCATGTTTGAAAGTGGGGATGGTGTTTTGAGGGTGATGAGCTGTGTTGCTTTTACGCCAAACATATTATTTTGCATTGTGGCCAAAAAGTTTGATTTTAGTATCATCTGATCAGAGCACCTTATTCCACATGTTTGGTGTGTCTCCCAGGTTGCTTGTGGCAAGCTTCAAATGAGACTTTTTATGGATATCTTTGAGAAATGGCTTTCTTTTTACCACTCTTCCATAAAGGCCTGATTTGTGCAGTGTACGACTAATTGTTGTCCTATGGCCAGACTCTCCCACCTCAGCTGTAGATCTCTGCAGTTCATCCAGGATGATTATATGCTTTTTGGCTGCATCTCTGATCCGTCTTCTCTTTGTTTGAGATGAAAGTTTAGAGTGACCGCTGGGTCTTGGTAGATTGGCAAGTGGTCTGCTACTCCTTCCTTTTCAATATGATCGCTTGCACAGTGCTCCTTGAGATATTTAAAATGTGGGAAATCTTTTTGTATCCATATCCGGCTTTAAACATCACCACAAGAGTATCTCGGACCTGCCTGGTGTGTTCCTTGGTCTTCATGATGCTCTCTGCACTTGAAACAGAACCCTGAAACTATCATAGAGCAGGTGCATTTATACAGATACTTGATTACACATAGGTGGATTCTCATTATCATTACCAGTCAGTTAGACAACATTGGATTATTCAGAGATCCACACCGAACTTCTGGAGTGAGTTTGCTGCACTGAAAGTAAAGGGGCCAAATAATATTGCATGACCCATTTTTCAGTTTTTAATTTGTTAAAAAAGTTTAAAATATCCAAAAAATTTAGTTCCACCTCACGATTGTGTCCCACTTGTTGTTGATTCTTCACAAAAAAAATAGAATTTATATCTTTATATTTGAAGCCTGAAAAATGGCAAAAGGTTGAAAAGTTTGAGGGGGCAAATACTTTCGCATGGCACTTTATCACTTCTATTTCAGAATCCGCTTCTCAATTCAGACTACATTTCCCATTAGCCCATTAGTGGAGCTGCAGATCTGCAGTAAGAACACCTCTTGTACCTCTACCTAAAACCCTCCCACTCCTCCCTAAGGTTCACATCAGTGATGGGCAGTTCAGCACTTTTTGGGGATATGGGTCACTTGGCTCCGCTTTCCAAAAAGAGTTGGTTATTTTGAATTCCAAATGAATCTCTATTATACATGCTTTCTAGAAAGATGAACACACCAATGCATGATAATACAGAGTAGGTGGATTTTGACCAGGTGTGTGGGATTTCAGCCACTGAACATCATCATTTTACTCCTATTGAGAGTAATTTAGAGACTGCAACTGGCTACCACTTTCGTGCTTGCTTCTATTATTCACACAAGAAAGCTAACTCTTTACACTGTAATGGATGCCCCCCCACACCTTTCGGGTGAGGCTGTCATCTTAATTGTCTGCCGCTAAATTGGATGCATTGTCTAAGTGTGTGCACATCACTGAAAGAACCCCGCTGACAGCCATGTCAATGTAGAGCTTAATGACAAAAACTTTTATTTTAGGCCTGGTTAGAAGTTTTTATTACTTATCATTAAAGGGGCATTCCTTAGGGTGTTTCTAGGTAATTGCATCATATTATGCTGAATATACATTTTATTCTGAAAAAAACCTTCAATTATATTCTGTGTGTTAGTTAGTTTAAACTAGCCTTGGGTTCGTACAGTACATTCAGAACAATGCTGATAAGAGCTTCAGTGCAGCTACCTCTAAAGGTACCTTTACACGCCGCGACGGCAGGCTGGATACATCCCGCTACTTCACGTGCACGAGCACGCTCAAACGGTTACAAACGGTCAACGCACCACCTTTACACGCCGCCACAAGGTTCACTACGCCACGCTACATCTATAGCTAGCTACATCGCCGGGTGTCTCAAGTAGCCAGCTGTAGCTCATTTACACACCGCTATAACCAGCTACTATGGGCGTACCTGGTGCAGCAGGGACAGCACATAGGCGTGCCACAATTGTGGATTACGAGCCGTCCGTACGCTGATAGGATAAAGCAATAATACCATGATTGGCCAGGCATCGCAGGAGGCTGATTAATACTTGACGCTCGAGCAATTGTGGAGTGTGACTCGTCAGCTCCTTAAATATGCCGCCCTGTGCAGTGACAACCAATCGCAAAGCACCATCTTCCACCAATGATCGCACATGGGGCGCGGTAACACGGAGCCTGGGTCACGCCTTAGCTACATTGCAGCTACATTGCAGGCTGTCCAGAGTTCCCTTCCGTTGCTTCTTTACACGCCGATACAGCTCGCTACCATCGGCGATGTAGCCATCAGTTTTCGACCAGAGCTAGGAAACAGATGTATCTGTTGCCGGCTGTAGCGTCACGTCTTCAGACGCCGCTACGACGGGCTACATTGGCGCTACAAGCTACATTTGTAGCCTGTAGCGGGATGTATCCAGCCTGCCGTCGCGGCGTGTAAAGGTACCATGCGTCAAAACATTATATAAGGAGAGAGAGCTAGCTAGGGAAAAGAGCAAGGTGTCGTGCCTTTCTTAGAAACACATGCATTTAGTTTGCTTGAGACAATACTGTATATTGTTTGCTTGTTCAGCAATGATTTATTCCATAGCGCCATCTGTTGACAATGTTCCCACATTACATTATGTTTACTGCATAGTCTAATTTTGGTCCCTCCATGCATATGTTATCCCATGAGGCCGTGCTCTAGGCTCTGCCCCTTCTCCTCCAGAAGCCATTACAGCCTCATACAAGCTGACATCCTGGTATGCTGATCCTTCTCTCCCTAGATTTCAGCTTATCTGCATGTTTCCCTCAACATAGCACAGTCGGTGAGTTTAATATGCTGCTGCCCACCTATATGTAACAATGTAATGTTTTGCACTTCATGTATACTTATGTTGTACTGAGAATTTCTATCTGTTTTTTCTAGTTTTACACTTAACCCATTATTAAAAGTTGAAAAGGACCCCCAGCGTCCATGTCAATGCATTGATGGGAAAGAGTTTACCTGTCTGTCAACTCGTTCTTCAGGAGTACAGAGCGAGGAGTTTTAGGGGAAAATCCCTTAAAGACCGTAGACTCTTCCTCAAAGAAAATAACATATGCTACATCCCATTTAGCTAAAGACTGCAAAGCCAGTATTGTTTGTTCGGAGTGTAACAGCCAAGAGCACAGCACAGCTCTACACCCAAGGCCAGCCCTGCAGACCCCCACATCCATAGACCGACTTACAGAGCACGGCGGGGAGGAGAAAGACAGTACACCTCCTGAAGTGTCACCCCAGTGCACTCAAGTCTGCGGAGAAGGTCTTATTAACAAATCCTGCTCAAAAATCTGTTTGGTTACAGTTTACCCTATTGGCCACAGAGAAAAGGCGGTTAAACTCTACGCTATACTCGATGACCAGAGTAATAGATCACTTGCCAGCTCAGTTTTCTTTGACATCTTTAAAATCGAGGGACTCAGCTCGTCCTACTCACTAAAAACATGCACAGGAGTGAGTGAAGAATCTGGGAGGAGAGCTACAGGTTATCAAATCGAATCCCTGGATGGGAAGACATCCTTAGCCCTTCCTACACTAATCGAGTGTAATTCTATCCCGAACAATAGAGAAGAAATCCTTACTCCAGAAGCGGCACTATATCACCCTCATTTGAGAAGCATAGCGCATCTTATTCCCGCACTCAATCCCCAAGTCAAGTTAGTCCTTTTGCTAGGGAGAGACATCATCAGAGTCCACAAGGTGAGGAAACAGATAAACGGTCCCTCATAACTCGCCCTACGCTCAGAAGCTAGACCTAGGATGGGTAGTTATAGGGGACGTTTGCCTCAGAGACGCTCACAAGTCAAACAACGTTTACTCTCTCTACACGAACATGTTGGAGAGTGGCCATCCATCCTTTTTCCTACCCTGCCCCAACAAATTCCTTGTGAAGGAGAAGCACACCAACTCGGCACAATTAAATGGCAGAGAAGACAATGCCACCGAATTGAAAGTCCTAGACTCATCCACAGACTCTCTTCCTGTACAACGCAGTCTAGGGTTTAATTGGGACTCAGAGTCTGATGGTTTAACTTTTCAAGTCAACCTAGAGAATAAACCCTTCACATGATGAGGTGTCCTGTCCACAATCAACGATCCTGATGACCCATCTCTGCTTACTCCACCAACTCTCCTTACCCAGAAGTTTAATGTGAGCACGCCGATGTCCAGAAAGTCTACTACTAAAGACTTGTACAAATCCCAGTGGAAAAGAGTTCAAATGCTAGCAGACCTGTTTCTGAACTTATTCTATTGCTCTAGTTGAAGTTTATGTGGCATCCCCCGGATACCAGACGGGGAGTGTCGTGCCTTTCTTAGAAATACGTGCATTTAGTTTGCTTGAGACAATACTGTATATTGTTTGCTTGTTCAGCAATGATTTATCCCATAGCGCCATCTGTTGACAATGTTCCCACATTACATTATGTTTACTGCATAGTCTAATTTTGGTCCCTCCATGCCTATGTAATCCCATGAGGCCGTGCTCCTGGCTCTGCCCCTTCTCCTCCAGAAGCCATTACAGCCTCATGCAAGCTGACATCCTGGTATGCTGATCCTTCTCTCCCTAGATTTCAGCTTATCTGCATGTTTCCCTCAACATAGCACAGTCGGTGAGTTTAATATGCTGCTGCCCACCTATATGTAACAATGTAATGTTTTGCACTTCATGTATACTTATGTTGTACTGAGAATTTCTCTGTTTTTTCTAGTTTTACACTTAACCAATTGTTGAAAGTTGAAAAGGACCCCCAGCGTCCATGTCAATGCATTGATGGGAAAGAGTTTACCTGTCTGTCAACTCGTTCTTCAGGAGTACAGAGCGAGGGTGCCAGAACACAAGGCCAAGGCCTTTTTCCTACAAACAGGCCTCTAGTCTGAAAGATTTCTGAATGACTATAAACTAATATAAACTATTAACTATTTATTGTCATAACATTCCCCCCTTTGGAGACATTCAAAATCTTACCCTAAATCTTTGCCCTAGGCGGCAGAGGGGGAAAAGGTAGAGAAGGGAAAAGGAGTCTTCACGAACATTGAGACAACCGTAATGTTTAACCGTAATGACAATCGTAACACCTTTGTAGTTGGTCTTGCCGCACCCTAAACTGTCCCCACTATCTAAGATGGGTCTCAAGTTCTCGTATTTCTCCAAGGGGTCTTGCAGTAATGGCAATGGCTTCACTTTCAGGCGTATATTTCTCCTTCATCATCAGGGCCTCTGAGATCTGCATACATTGTAATCACTGTCTCCTTCATGACGCGAGACATCATCTTCTTGATGCAAGGTGTTACACAGCATGAAATTAGCGCCACCCTATGCACATGGGTTCCTCTTCTTTGTCTCACCTCTCTATTTAATACTACTGAAATACCTAGTAAAAGTTTTTCACACAAAAATATGGAGATTATATTTACTAAAATAGATTCTAAATATACCGTAATAAAAATGAATGCTACTCCCACAGTTCCCTTCTCCAGTGGCAATGAGTGAATGCTCCAACCAAAGTGCATGCACACAGACCACAGTGGTACATTCTCCTCCCCTAGAAGAAGGAGCCGGTCTTCCTACACCACTTCACCGGATTCCCCACATAGGTCTGCCCATTACACCATCGGATGGACACGAACACTCACAAACCATGACAAACAAGGAAACTATACGAATGCCGCAATCAAATACCGGTCATAATTATCAGTCAACTGTTAGTCATCATTTTTGACATTCTCCATAAGTCGGTCCTCACTACGGTCTAATTCAGGAGGACATGGCCTCATACCAAGTCAATGTTGCTGGTGGAAACCTCAGTCTTATTTAAAATAAGTCGGTCCCTGATATTCAAAAAATAAAGGTGTCCTAAGTGGTCAGTGTCCCTTGGGATGTTTATATCCATCACATATAGGCCAGCGTCTGTAGTAAGAGACATTCGGTAGTTCTACTGGGCTCGTCTACCTTGTAGTGTAGATCTTGGATCTAGTTGGGCTGCCATTTGAGCTCTTCAGCTTTCTCAGTCATCCGCAGAATTTCTGACGTTTCTTCTGACCATCACTCAATCTCCAGGCTGTGGGAAGTGACTTCGGTCCACAGTAGCTGCATGTTAATGGGGGAGAGAAAGCTCAAAAATACATGTTAGACAAGCACTTTATAAGTGTCAAAACATAAGAAAAAACCTATCTCAGGGAGAGGGAGAGGAGCTGGGAAAGTAAAGTCAAAATTCTAACATAAGAGGAACCGATTGTATTACTGTTCTACGACTAGTAACCTGTGGAGACCTGAAGATTCCTTAGTGAGTTGTAGAAAGCCATGAATCGAAACGAGACAGTTCACATAAGAAGTGTCAAAAGTTCATTGTCCTCTAACTTGAGTCTGTTGGAGATGTGATATCCCCAAATGCCCTTTCATTTTATATAAAAACGCATGAATCCATGTGAGACATTTAATCCTGTTTTGAATGTGTCAAAGGTCATTATCAAATTGAATTCCCCAATTCTCTCTCTCTGAGATTTGAAGTTACTTTTTAAAATAAGCAGACTATGGCCAGGGTCACACATGCCCATGCGCTTTTTTAAGCCCTTAGAAAACCGGATCCGGTTTTCTAAGAGTGCCAATAGTGTCCCCTGAGGTCCTGGCCACTTTTGGGAAATTTTTGGAGTCATTTTTTCACCAAAAACACATATGCGTTAACGCATAGTACCTATATGTACCATGCATTAACGGATGCGTCTCCCAAAGGGCCCCATGTTAAAAAAATGTATGCGTTTTTTTTCTGCACCCAAAAATGCTGTTGGCAACATTTTTAGGGATGCTGAACAAAAATGCACAGACATATGTGTTAACGCATATGCGTTTTTGGACTTTGAAAATAAATTGTCCAAAATGTTCCCAAAAACGGATTTAAGCCAAAAACGGATGGTATGTGTGACCATGGCCTAATATTGGTTTCACTTTGATCAGGGCTGCAAAAATGATTTGCTACAGGTACATCTATACGCTTTTCTTTTATTGTATGGTGATAAGAATTCGTTCTTGTTCTGAATTTTTGTCCGGTCTCCCCTACTAAAGATGAGCCACCACCCTAGTGTTCGAATTCAATTTGGTTCGTTGAATTGGGGTTGTATTTGTCGAATGTTCGTCGAATGTTCCTCGAACACCAATGAACACAGTCGAACATCATTGAAAACAATGACAGGCAAACACAAACACACAGAAAACACCTTCTAAGGTGTCCAAAAGGTGACAAACTACTCAGAAGACACAACAAACACATGGAAAAGTGACAAGTACATATAAAAATGTGAAAAGAAAAGAGCTGGACAAGGAAAAGGAGAAGGAGACACAGATATAGGCATGTCATACCCTTCTAAAATCATGTAAAACACAGCAAGGGGACTCCAAGAAGATTCTCCATTTTTTCCAAAAATTTGGGCACAGACACCACTTAAGTGGCATCAATTGCCCCACAGTTGCAATCTTAAAATGGTTACTTTCATGAAGCACATTCAAAAATCCACAAGCCTTTAGTCTCCCCAGGATGTCACAGGGGTAGAAAAGTCCTTGCAGATCCATGACTTGTTCATCTTGATGAACGTTAGTCTGTCTACATTGTCACTGGACAGATGCGTGCGCTTATCAGTCAGCACACCACCAGCAGCGCTGAAGACACGTTCAGAGAGAACGCTGGCTGTGGGGCACGTCAAGATCTCCAAGGCGTGAGTGGCGAGCTCAGGCCATTTTTCCAGATTGGAAGCCCAAAATTAGCAAGGCTCCAGTTCCCCAGTCATGGCATTGATGTTAACTTGGAAATACTTCTGTGAGATTCACTCTGTGCACCACTGGTGTTTTGTGGAAAAGCAGATCTAAGATTCTGTAACAACTTCTACTAATACTTCTGCATGCATGTGTCCCTTTGTATGGCAGGAATTTTTTCGCCAAATTTTGTCTTGTACCAGGGATCTAAGAGTGTGGCAGCCCAGTAGTCGGCATTACTTCTAATTCTGATAATCTGAGGGTCATGTTGCAGGTAGTGCAGCAAGAAGGCGCTCACGTGTCTTGCGCATCCAGGAGGTTCACGTCCTTGTTGTGTTGGTGGCGACGAGGTGAGAATCATGCTTCCTTCCTCTGCTTTCCCCCCCAACCTTGCACAACAGAAATGTGACCAAGGTCTCCCTCATCTGTTGAGTCTTCCATGCCCATCGCCAGTTCGTCCTCCACTTCTTCCTCAGCTCCTGCACTTTCCTCAACAGTTTGGCTGCTATTATGCACCCTTGTTAACCTCTCTCCCTCACTCTCCTATGCCTGCCGCCTTGGTGCTGGCAATCGTCTGGACCTTGGATATCTTGTTATCCCTTCCGCATATGACTTCTGCTGTACTTCCTCCCCCTCCTCTTGTCCTACCACCTGACTCCGAATACTGTTTAGAGTGTGCTCCAGCATGTAGATAATTGTAATAGTCATGCTGAAAATGGCATCGTCAGCGCTAAACATCTTCATCGCAATTTCAAAACTGTGCAGAAGGGTGCATAGGTCGTTGATCTGAGACCACTACTGCAGCGTGATCTGCCCCACCTCTGGATCTAATTGGCCCAGACTATATGTCATAATGTATTGCACCAGGGCTCGGCGGTGCTGCCACTGTTGCTGCAACATGTACAGAGTCGAATTCCAGCGCGTGTCAGCACATCGCATTTCAGACGGTGAACCGGCAGGCCGAAAGACTTCTGGAGCGATGCAAGTCGTTGAGCTGCGGAATGCGAACGGCGTATGTGAGCACACAGCAACCGTGCCCTCTGCAGAAGCCCATCTAGGCTGGGATAGTGGGTTAAAAATTGCTGGACAACCAGGTTCAAGACGTGAGCCATACAATGCACGTGTGTCACATTGCCCGGCAAAGGGCCGCACCCACGTTTGCAGCATTGTCGCACACGGCCTTCCCTGACTGCAGGTTGAGTGGAGACAACCATTAATGAAACTCGGTCTCCAGAGCTGACCACAACCCCTCAGCTGTGTGACTCACAGTTCCCAGACATTTCAAGGTAAAGACTGCCTGATGCCGTTGAGCCCTGCTGCCAGCATAGTAAGGAGGTGTGCAGGATTCCTTGTTCGCAGTTACAACGTGGGTGGCATTACCATACAGGCTTTGGGCGCAGGTGGAGGACCTAGACGAGGTTGAGGAGGCAGAAACAGTGGAGGAACTTCTACATACAGAGTATTGATGCACAACTCGTGGGGATGGCAAGACTTGTACAGCAGACCTTTCTCCAGCTCTCACCATAGTTACCCAGTGCCCAGTCAGCGACATGTAACGCCCTTGTCCATGCTTACTGGTCCAAGTGTCTGTGGTAAAATGTACCCTGTCACACACAGAGTTTCTCAAGGAAGCGGTTATGTTGTCTGTGAAATGCTGGTGTAGCGCAGGCACACCTTTCTTGGAGAAGTAGTGGCAAGTGGGCATCTGGTACTGGGGCACTGCAACAGACATCTCGAAAATCCTCTGTGTCCACCAGCCAGAAAGGCAGTATTTCTGTAGCCAACAGCTTGCAGATGGTGAAAGTCAACCTCTTAGCTTTGTCATGGCTAGGAGGAAATGGTCTTTTACTTCTCCACATCTGAGGGACTGAGGGCTGGCTGCTGTGCTGACATGGGGTTGAGTAGGGCGTCGTCAGGAAACTGCTGGTCTGTGAGGAAGGTGCAGCCGGAGATATAATGTTGCCTTCATCCAAAGGTGGTGCTTTAGATGTCTGAGAGAGCTCAACACCAGCAGGTGTTTCCACTTCCAAAAGAACTGACAATCTGTCAATCACACTGCCTGTTGTGGGTAAAGAGGTGGAAGGTCTGTGTGAAAAAGCATGTGTGACTGTTGTCCTCACAGTCACAGAGGATGAAGAGCACGCGGATGCACTTGATGGGGCAAACGGTGGTTGGCCCGCCCCGCTAGGCCGCATTGTAGCACAGCGATCTTCCCACTGCATCTTATGCTTCATATCCATGTGACGGTTCATGCATGAGGCACTCAAACTATTGAGTTTTTGGCCTCTACTTAGAGATTGGTGACAAACCTTACAGATAAAATGAGTTGGGTGATCATTTGTGATGTCAAAAAAGGCCTAGGCTAGGCAATGCTTAGAGCCCATGCAACCTGCAGAGCCACCATGACTTCTGCTCAGAGGTGACAATTGGAGATAAGTGAACTTGCAGATGTTCTGGTTAGGCGGATCTGTCCAGACTTTTTTTAAAGACTGGGTGCGGGATCGGACTTAGCCCGAACTCCGAACACTAATATGTGTGGCAACCAATCACACTGGGTGGAGGAACAGTCTGAGTGAACATCCAAACACAGACCCTGTCACAGACAGTGGGCATTTGTGATTGGCTGTTGGAGACAGTGCAGTGAATAAACATGGGGGTTAATAAGCGGACCCCGAAGCAAATGTGACCGCAGCAGGAGTCTGGTAAGAATAATTCTCCTGTTTTAATCATTATATTGCTTATTTTTACAGCCCCTCCAGCCAAACACGTACAGTAACACAGACTCTTCAGGAAAGACAATGTTTGGGGTCCGTGCACGAACACTAGGTGTTCGGTACGGACCTCAAACTTTAGAGTTCAGGTTTCCCCACCGCTACTAATAATTCCCCTTCTGTACAATTTGAGAAACATTTTCAAAACTTAGAAATATGGTTTGAGGAAAAAAAAATAATTTCAAAACTCATATATGGGTCATTCCATGTCAAGTGATCCAAAAATGAATATTTTTTTTCCCTGACGTCCTCAGATTTTTAAAAAAATTTTTCTATCTGAAGAACAACTTTATCTAATTACAAAAAAAAAGTTTTGAATTTTTTTCTTTATCTGTTAATTTTTTACAGATTTTTAAAGTTTTAAAAAAGTGCGAATTTTGGCCTGGTATGGCTTTACATTTTCTATCATATCTCGGGCTAGAAATAAGATAGAGAAACAAAATAAACACCAATCTACTCAGAACTGTCCAGGCTTTCATCAGATATGTCGCAAGAGGATATTTGTTAATATTTTACCCATGTGATCGCAAGCGCAAAACTTTAAAACGCATTTCCGAAAAATCGGCGCGCTTTAAATATTTCAAAAACTGCCCATGTGTCTGCTATGCTCTTAGCCACATCTGTACCAAATTTCAAGTTGGGATCGCAATGGGATCATATTTTAACATATTTTACTAGTAAGAGCGTCAATGGGTCATTCCATATCAAGTGATCTAAATATGAATATTTTTTTTTACCTGACGTCTTTAGATTTTTTTTATTTTTTTTCCTTTATGAAGTACTACTTTAGTTAATTACAAATTAAAAGTTTGGCATTTTTTTCTTCATCAGTTAATTTTTTACAGATTTTTAAAGTTTAAAAAAAGTGTGAATTTTGGCCTGGTACGACTTTAAATTTTTTTATCTCAGGCTAGAAATAAGATAATGAAGTGGGAGAGGCATCATTTTACTCAGAACGGTAACAGCTTTCATTTGAGATGTTACAAGACTATGTTTCTTTATATCAAATTCAAACTATTGACGGGCAATTGTGAAAAAATGACTGATTGTGTTCTTGGTGACTTTTGAATTGACACTATAATAGTTAAATATTTTGCACTTAGGTCCAATGAATGCGTCCATGGGGTCAAGCTGGGACAGAGTCATCACAAATTAGCCTTATTTGCAGATGACCTGCTACTTTACATCTCCCAGCCCCTGGTCTCCATCCCTTCGGTCTTAATGGAGTTTGAACGGTTCGGACAATTGAGCAACTTTAAAGTGAATTGCTCCAAAACCGAGGCACTCAATATTTCTTTGCCTGGAGAATTGGTTTCTCATCTATCTAAACAGTTCCCATTTAAATGGAAAGTAGAAGCCATTAAGTACTTGGGAGTCCTTATACCAAAAGATCTTAAACAAATATTCAATTTAAATTATCAACCCCTTTTGACTAACGCGGAATCGGCATTTACCTCCTATAGACAATTAAAGCTATCCTGGTTCGGGAGAATAAACGTAGTCAAGATGGATGTCTTGCCCCGACTCTTATATACTTTTCAGACAGTTCCTGTTCTATTGGATAGAGGTTTCCTCTCCAAAATGTAATCTATGATCCTTAGATTTGTCTGGGGGGGCAAGAGGTCCAGATTGCGAATGAATATCCTATCCTTGCCCGAGACCAGAGGAGGGGTTGGACTACCCAACATACGAGCGTACTTTGAGGCTTCCTCTCTTGTTAGAGCTCTAGATTGGCATTATCATGCGTCCTCCAAGAAATGGGTAGGGGTGGAGCAAGAGGGTTTGGGGATTCCACTGAAACACCTGCTTTGGATTTCCCCTAAAGACTCCACAGACCTAGTACCTTTGACAGACATGACCAGAAACACCTTGAAGGTATGGCACCTAGTGACGAAAACCCTCCGCTTAAACGACAGACTTAGCCCTTTGACTCCCCTTTTTTCCAACCCATCTTTCCCACCCAGATTTGACAGGCAGAGATTTTTATGTTGGCGGATTGTGGATGACACCCGAGTAGGACAGACTCTGTCCAGTGGTGGTTTGCCCCCGATGGCAGAGCTACAACTCAAAGAACCTACGAGACCTCTTAAGTGATTCGAATTTCTCCAATACAGAGCATACTTATATTCAGCTGACCACTCTTGCAGGGTAAGATTGACGCCCAACGTATTGGAGAGGTTATTCCAACTGGAGGCTCCACCGAGGCGCAAAATATAATTTCTATACCAGGCCTTAGGGTCCATGAGAGAGCAGGGCACCCTTTACTTCCAACGTGCTTGGGAGAGGGGAATTGGGGTGTAGCATTTCAGAAGCTAATTGGCAGAAATGCTTTATATTTACTCACTCACTAGCTAGCTCTTGTTCTGCACAAGAAAGAAGCTATAAGCTGCTCACTAGATGGTACTTGTGCCCGACGACACTCCGGAACATGTTCCCTGGAACCCCTGATACCTGCTGGCGCTGTGGGGAAGAGAAAGGTACAATGATACACATTTGGTGGAGTTGTGGGGAAATCCGGCGGTTCTGGTCTGAGGTTTTCAATGCATACGCCCGGATAACAGGTAAACAAGCCGAATGCTGCCCAGAATCGGCAATGTTATCCATTTTTCCAGGTCCTATTGGGCTACAGAAGAGGGATATTCTCCGCTTTTGCATCTCGGCTGCTCGTGCTGTGATCCCGAGGTTCTGGAAATCAAGCCGGGCTCCATCTCTACTTGATTGGTTCAAAGAATTGATGGACACATATCGAATGGAGGAGCTCGCAGCTGATGCGTCGGGATCTCGGAACAAATTCTTAGGGATTTGGGTTGAATGGATTCTTTTTCACGACTCTGCAGAATTTAGGAGTATCTTTTCCAGCACAGATAATATGGCTCGACCTCTGGCTGATGGGGAGCCAGTGGGATGAGTACCCTTTCTCCTTCCCATACCTCACCCGTCCCCCCCCCTCCTTTTTTTCTTTTTTTCTTACGTGGCTTTTCTTTCCCAGTATAACTTTTTCTAATGGTTTTTGTTTCTCTTCTCTCTCTCTCTTCTTTTCTATCTCTCTTTTCTTCCCATCTGATACATTCAGTCTAGGTATTTCCTTTCTACGCCTATACCTTCAGAATTCTAGTGAACATTAGACAGGTATCGAAAACTCTGAGCTGTGAGTAGATCATTAATATTTCGGCCTTCCTTTCCGGTACACCAGTCGATAGACTATTCCAACTAGGCCTCAACGGGTAATGACCCACTTACGTGGTCAACCTGTTAGAAGGGGCCAAGTAATAAAAATCATTCTGCTGGGGCTGCTTGTCCCCTTGACATCAGAACATCTCAAAACCCTGAGAAAGGTTGTATACTTGAGTGTTTGGAATTATATTTAGATTGTAGTATATATTGCACCAGAGATAAGCGCAAAAGTAAATTTGCAGCTTATCTTAAAGTTACTAATAACTTTGTGAATTCTCTTTTTGTATATTTTATATGTCTCAAGATTTTGTTAAAAGATTGAATGTATGTCTTTCATATGTTTTTTCAAAATTTAATAAAAATGAGATTAACCATAGTTAAATATTTTAAAATATGATCCCATCACGATCCCAACTTGAAATTTGGTACAGATGTGGCTAAGAGCATAAAAGACACATGGGCAGTTTTGGAAAATTTTTATTAAAATGTTTTTTTCGGAAATGCGTTTCAAAATGTTGCGTTTGCATTCGCATAGGTAAAAAATTAAAATTAACAAATATACTCTTGTGACATATCTGGTGAAAGCCTGGACAGTTCTGAGTAGAATGGTGTTTATTTTGTTTCTCTATCTTATTTCTAGCCCGAGATAAAAAAATTTAAAGTCGTACCAGGCCAAAATTCACCCTTTTTTTAAACTTTAAAAATCTGTAAAAAATTAACTGATGAAGAAAAAAATTCCAAACTTTTAATTTGTAATTAACTAAAGTAGTACTTCATAAAGGAAAAAAAAAAAAAAAATCTAAAGACGTCAGGTAAAAAAAAATATTCATATTTAGATCACTTGATATGGAATGACCCATTGACGCTATTAATAGTAAAATATGTTAAAATATGATCCCATTGCGATCCCAACTTGAAATTTGGTACAGATGTGGCTAAGAGCAAAGCAGACACATGGGCAGTTTTTGAAATATTTAAAGCGCGCCGATTTTTCGGAAATACGTTTTAAAGTTTTGCGCTTGCGATCACATGGGTAAAATATTAACAAAGAACCTCTTGTGACATATCTGGTGAAAGCCTGTATAGTTCTGAGTAGAATGGTGTTTATTTTGTCTCTCTATCTTATTCCTAGCCTTAGTTATGAGGAGAAACGTAAAGGCAGGCAACAGCGAAATTCACACTTTTTCCGAACTTTGAAAATCATTTAAAAAAAA
The DNA here is from genome assembly GCA_033576535.1 of Allobates femoralis. Classification (NCBI taxonomy): domain Eukaryota; kingdom Metazoa; phylum Chordata; class Amphibia; order Anura; family Aromobatidae; genus Allobates; species Allobates femoralis. The sequence continues at coordinate 281,133,692 of JARQOC010000001.1, forward strand.
AATAAATTTTTTAAAAAATTTTTCTCTTCACATTTTGCATTGTCTGACATGCTATTATCAAATAACAAAATCTCAAAAGAATTAAAAATATAGAGGTAATAATCATTGGTTCACTTGACATGGAATGACCCATATGAAAAATTGTAACCTTATGGTTGTCACTTCACGTGGATGGTAGTGCTCAGTGGTAGGTTCGATTTTCCAGCAATAGTCTACAGTCATGGCCAAAAGTTTTGAGAATGACACCAAAATGATATTTTCACATGATCTGCTGCCCTCTGGTTTTTATTTGTGTTTGTCTGATGTTTATATCACATACAGAAATATAATTGCAATCATATTATGAGACAGTTAGAATGAGTTAATGCAGCAAGTCAATATTTGCAGTGTTGACCCTTCTTCTTCAGGACCTCTGCAATTCTTCCTGGCATGCTCTCAATCAACTTCTGGACCAAATCCTGACTGATACCAGTCTATTCCTGCATAATCAATTCTTGCATTTTGGCAGAATTTGTTGGTTTTTGTTTGTCCATCCATCTCTTGATGATTGACCACAAGTTCTCAATGGAATTAAGATCTGGGGAGTTTCCAGGCCATGGACCCAAAATCTGTATGTTTTGTTCCCTGAGCAATTTAGTTATCACCTTTGCTTCATGGCAAGGTGCTCCATCATGCTGGAAAAGGCATTGTTAGGCGCCAAACTCCTCTTGGACAGTTGGGAGAAGTTGCTCTTGGAGGACATTCTGGTACCATTCTTTATTCATGGCTGTGTTTTTAGGCAAGACTGTGAGTGAGCCCTTGGCTGAGAAGGAACCCCACACATGAATGGTTTCAGGATGCTTTACAGTTGGTATGAGACAAGACTGGTGGTAGCGCTCACCTCTTCTTCTCCGAATAAGCTGTTTTCCAGATGTCCCAAACAATCGAAAAGGGGATTCATCAGAGAAAATGACTTTACCCCAGTCCTCAGCAGTCCACTCCCTATACCTTTTGCAGAATATCAGTCGGTCCCTGATGTTTTTTCTGGAGAGAAGTGACTTCTTTGCTGCCCTCCTTGAAACCAGGCCTTGCTCAAAGAGTCTCCACCTCACAGTGCGTGCAGAAGCACTCCCACCAGCCTGCTGCCATTCCTGAGCAAGCTCGGCACTGCTGGTAGTCCGATCCCGCAGCTGAAACAGTTTTAAGATACGATCCTGGCGCTTGCTGGTCTTTCTTAGGCGCCATGGAGCCTTTTTTACAACAATGGAAGCTCTCTCCTTGAAGTTCTGGATGATGCGATAGATTGTTGACTGAGGTGCAATCTTTCTAGCTGCGATACTCTTCCCTGCTAAGCCATTTTTGTGCAGTGCAATGATGGCTGCACGTGTTTCTTTAGAGATAACCATGGTTAACTGAAGAGAAACAATGATACCAAGCACCAGCCTCCTTTTAAGATGTCCAGTGGTGTCATTCTTACTTAATCATGACTGATTGATCGCAAGCCCTGTCCTCATCAATACCCACACCTGTGTTAATGGAACAATCACTAAAACGATGTTAGCTGCTCCTTTTAAGGCAGGACTGCAATGATGTTGAAATGTGTTTTGGGGTTAAAGTTCATTTTCTAGGCAAATATTGACTTTGCAAGTAATTGCTGTTAAGCTGATCACTCTTTATGACATTCTGGAGTATATGCAAATTGCCATAAGAAAAACTGAAGCAGTAGACTTTGTTAAAATTAATATTTGTATCATTCTCAAACCTTTTGGCCATGACTGTAGGTAAGATCATGATACTCCTTAATTGCAGTGAAGAAAACCAAAAAATTATTGGTATGTCATTTTAAGGGAAATCACATTTTACAAGAACAGCATATCTACAACTGGCTAGGTGATGTAATAAAGTTTATCATACATTCCAAAATGTCTATGATAGTCAGTATCTGTTGTAGGAGGAACTGTAGCTCTTTCATGGTTTGTAAAATATGGTGCATAGAATTCATGATTATGTAGATTGTATCAAGATGTGTTTGAATATTCTGACGTTAAACTGCTTATGTAAGCATCTCACATTTTCTTTTGCTGCCTTAATTTTGGTTAGTACTATCGCATGTTCTTACAAAAATGGACAATTAAAGCTAATTCCTCATTAAAGTAGACACACGGTACATCTTTGTTAGTAAAAGGGTAAGCATATGTGAGTTCCCTTAGGTTAAACTCATCCATATGGCATTGTTTGCCTTATGAATTGCAAATATACTGCATATTTTCATTTTCTCTACAGACAACTGTTTTGCTTATTGCAGCTATACATAGCTAAGATATCATTCAAACTCTACCTCTTATTTAATATCTTATGATTAAAATAAAACATACAGTCTAAGCATATTAGACAATACAATTTTATAAGAATATGGTTAGCCTGGATTGTTTGAGAGCAAAATATTTTTTTGGGGAAATGCTTGATTACAAGATTTTTTATGGAAAAAAATTACATATTGTAACCTTGATTCTGAGGAGTAGATTGAGGTTTCTTCAATCTTCACATATTCATTGTTATTCACATCTTGTTTTTTAACCTTCATTCATTCTCGACTGTAGAAATGAGTTTGTCACATGCAAGGGCTGAATTGATATTGACTATAAGAGAATGGTGTTATTAGTACAGTACGGCCGACAAATGTAGCTTGCTTAGTAAACATTTCTCCATGTTAGCTTTTGAGAAAATGTAGGAAATTGCAGCATGGCACTTGTTTGATTGATGGGATTCATGCGGAGGTGATAGTAAAATTTTGATAATACCCTGAAATGCACAATGTCACAGTACCAATGTAATTTCTTTTTAAAGCAAAAAAAAAAATATTCTGTAAAAAAGTCAAATTTTTTTTGTTAAAAGTAGAAATTGAAGACAGTATGTCTCTTTGGATTATGTAAAATCTTAGCATATGTAGAAAGAATACTTTATTTTTGTGTTGAACTGACAACTATCAATTAGTTGATTTTTTAAACATTTTATGGACATTGACTACTTTTAGATTCTAGGTTTTAGTTTCCTTTTCCATATTAAAGCTTAGTAATTTTAAAAAGTAAAAAAAAACAAGACTTTGAGGTTGCTTAAAGAGGACCTGTCACCCTCCTGGTGTTTTCTAAACTGAAAGCACCACTGAATGCAGCATGTCTGCTGCATTAAGGGAAGAGGTCTCCCATGTGTCTACTTCCCCCCTGTTGGTTATAAAAAAACACTTTATAAGTGTAGAGGTGTTACAGAGAGGCAGGGGGCGGGGAGGACACCTGGGAACAGCGATGACTCCACACTCAGTAAGTCCCTCTGGACTCCTTATCTCTATAAAGTGTTCTTTACAACTTACAGTGGGGGTAAAAACATGGGAGACCCCTTCCCTGAATACAACAACACTCTGCATTCAGTGGTTCTTTCAGCTTGGAAAGCACCAGGGGGTGACAGGTTCTCTTTAATTATTGATTCCATTGAGCACAGTAACATTTTAGAGCACCAACCAAGTGTTTTTTTTTTCAACACAAGAGTTATGGATATAAGCTATGGCCTCTGCCCCTAGAAATATAATCTTATAGTCTTATAGTCTTCACCTTTTACCTTTGCTGCTACTGTTCCGTGGCACTATCTTGGGACTTCAACTTCTGACTGGCTGAAAGTCAGACGTTACATCACAACAAGCTCTTAATGCAAGTCTACGAAAGCCACATGAGACAATCAGGTCCGATGATGTCTCTGGTCAGAACTACAGTTCTGCATCAGAATCCTCAGGCCTGCAGCACTCTGAAGGTTGTGATCCCCTCTTGACTTCTGACCGTAGTTAAATGTTAGCGCTGCACAAAGCGTAGCAAGAACCAGCTTTTATCTACAGTGGGTGGATGGGGGACCAGTTAAAGGAAATATGTCAAGTAAAAAACTCTTAAGCAGCATTCAAAGACAGGTAGAAAACTAAACCAGATACATTGAACAGTATTTAACATCTTCATCTTTGAGAGCCAGGATAAAATAGAGCTTTCCATTGTAAAAAGACAACAATCTGGAGGCATGTGCTATGATGTGTTATTGCAGCAAAGTGGCTGAAACACAATACTAGTGTTGCAAGATCTAATGCCTTATTCATAATAGATCTCATGTTTGCCTTTGTTTAGATTACCAAAGGTACAGTGCTTTGTGAAAGTATTAGGCCCCCTTGAACTTTTCAACCTTTTGCCACATTTCAGGCTTCAAACATAAAGATATGAATTCTAATTTTTTTGCGAAGAATCAACAACAAGTGGGACACAATCTTGAAGTGGAGCGAAATTTGTTGCATATTTTAAACTTTTTTAACAAATAAAAAACTGAAAAGTGGAGCGTGCAGTATTATTCAGCCCCTTTACTTTCAGCGCAGCAAACTCACTCCAGAAGTTCAGTGAGGATCTTTGAATGATCCAATGTTGTCCTAAATGATGAATACATAATGATAAATAGAATCCACCTGTGTGTAATGAAGTCTCTGTATAAATGCATTTGCTCTGTGATAGTCTCAGTGCTCTATTTCAAGTGAAAAGAGCATCATGAAGACCAAGGAACACACCAGGCAGGTGCGAGATACTGTTGTGGCGAAGTTTAAAGCCGGATTTGCTCTTGATTTTCCTTCTTCTCTGTTGTCATTTTCATGGAGAGTTTTCTGTGTTGCTTATTCCACTGTACTCTCGGGTGTGGTGTACACCTTTGAACTCGCTCTTGGTCACAACATGGATATACGTTACCTCAAACAACTAGTTAGGCCTTATTCACCTCACACTTTATCTGGATGACTTCCCTTAGGAGATTGTTCACGCTATGATGACTGACACACTCCTGTATCATTTCTCCAAATCCCTTTGGTAATACATTGTTTTTCTCCCCTTCTTTTCCTACTTTAAACTTTTTATTTCCTTTGGTAACCCTTATTTACCTTTGACCTCTCTCCTATAGGGAATCTTACTTCCTCCACAACATAGTACAGACTCCTGTCTGAAACTTACCACCAGTACTGACACTGGTAAATATACCTAGATCTTAAGCCTTTGCACGGCCCTTAGACTTCCCTTCACCCCATTCGGATAGGGACTAGATTAGGCCACCTTTCTGAACCTGATGCTTCATCAGTCCTCCTACACTCTATTTCACTCACAGGCCCATTGGCATTCGGTATACACCTAGTGGGTCAATTTTGCCACCTTTATGCACATGTGCCACAGCGCACCATTGGACACGGACACTAGATAATACACATGATGTTTGTATTTATTTCAAATTCTTTGTTACAAAACTTGTTTTTTGTAAATAGTACCTTGATAAAGGCCAAAACAGGCCGAAATGTTGGTTGAAAAGTCTTAAAACTCTGTGGCAAAATAAAAAGAAACACATTTTGTCACCTGCAAACGTGTGGTCCAGCTTTATACATAGCACGTGAGCCTTCCATATACCACATTATTGGATGCATTTTTGACTCACAATTGATTTCTGGGAACAATGTTGTCAGAGTATATTTTTAATCCAGATAAAGGCATTTTAAATTAGAGTCCCGATGAAGAGATACGCCTTGTCATGGCTATCGGGCTCAAATGACTTTGGCAACACATAAGCTGAGTACCTCATTTTTTAAAATATAGTTCTAGTTATATATAGTTATAGTTATATAGTTCTTATAGTAGTAATGCAGTACCAGAATTCCCTTATTCAATGTTTGCAGATTTTAGCTTTTTAGAGTGCTGCTGTATATATTTTTGTAATTATATTGTGTTTTTAGTTAGCATTTGTTCACACCTAATGGACGTGCTGGTCAGTCTTTGTGATATATGTTAAGTAGATTCCTTTCTGCCTGGGCACTCCAACCTATAGCAAGGGCATATCCATTTTTCATTCAAGCCGGATCCTACCTTCCCGGATGTGTAGATTTTCAATCCACCTAGAGGCATTTTAAGTTAGGGTTCCAATTAAGAAGTATGGCTTGCTGTGGCTGTGGCTATTGTGCTAATATGAATTGGAAAAAACTTAACCTAAGGATCTCATTTTTTCAGCTATAGCTCTTACAGCAGTAATGCAGTACCAGAATTTACTTAATCAATATTGGCATGCTTTAGCTTTTAAAGGACTGATGTATATATTTTTTTCATCTTTAGGAATAACTAACCAGCTACGCCCGGGTTAATAAATAACTGCTGTTACAAAATAGACTTTGAATATGTCATATTAATGACCTGTAAGAAAATAGAAGCTGAGCTGTGATTGGTTGCTATAGGCAGCCTAATAAATCTCCAGCCAAAAGTAAACCCTCCCCCTGGCCGGGCAGTATATGTTACCTAACACATACACATAATAGACAGCTCATGTGACTGACATCTGCCTTAATTCCCTATATGGCACATGTGTTGCACATTGGCTGTTTTTAATCAGATGTTTATGTTTGGAAATTAAAGATAGCACACGTATGAGGCGAGTTGTGTGAGGTGATTTGTGCACATCTGTGTCTGTCTGTGTGGTGTATGTGTCCCTGGGGTGTGTGTGTCCCTGTGGGGTGAGTGCATGTGTCCCTATAGGGTGTGTATGTCCCTGTGGGGGGGTCGGTGTGATGTGTGTTTCTGTTGTGTGGGTCTCTTTTTGGTGTGTGTGTGTCCCTGTGAGGTGAGTGCATGTGTCCCTATAGGGTGTGTATGTGTGTGTGTCCCTGTGGGGGGTCTATGTGGTGTGTGTGTGTCTCTGTGTTGTGTGTGTCTCTTTGTGGTGTGTGTGTGTGTCCCTGTGGGGTGAGTGCATGTGTCCCTATAGGGTGTGTATGTGTGTGTGTCCCTTGGGGGGTGTCTGTGTGGGGTGTGTTGTCTCTGTGTTGTGTGTGTCTCTTTGTGGGGTGTGTGTGTGTCCCTGTGGGGTGAGTGCATGTGTCCCTATAGGGTGTGTATGTGTGTGTGTCCCTGTGGGGGGGGGGTCTGTGTGGTGTGCGTGTTCCTCTGTGTTGTGTGTGTCTCTTTGTGGTGTGTGTGTGTGTATGTGTGTGTCCCTGTGGGGTGAGTGCATGTGTCCCTATAGGGTGGCTATGTGTGTGTGTCCCTGTGGGGGGGTTTGTGTGGTGTGTGTGTGTCTGTGTTGTGTGTGTTCCTGTGGGGTGAGTGCATGTGTCGCTATAGGGTGTGTGTATCCCCGTTGGGGGTGTGTGTGTGTCTCTGTGTTGTGTGTGTCTCTTTATGGTGTGGTATGTGTCTCTGTGTTGTGTCTGTCTCTTTGTGTGTGTGTGTGTGTGTGTTCGGGTGCGCGGTGAGTATCCAATGTTGGGGCTGCACCTTAGCGACTATACACTTGCTGTTACTCTTTGTGTGCGTGTGGTGTGTATACATGTCCCCGTGTGTGGTGAATATCCCATGTTGGGGCCCCACCTTAGTGACTATATGCTGGTATATGCTGTTAGTCTTTGGCGCTGTCATTAAGCCCCTCTCATTCACAACAGTCAACTGGTAACTGTCACTTTTTTCCCATTATGTAGATAGGGGCAAAATTGTTTGGTGAATTGGAATGCGCGGGGTTAAAATTTCGCCTCACAACATAGACTATGACGCTCTCGGGGTCCAGACATGTGGTTGTGCAAAATTATGTGGCTGTAGCTGGCAGCTGTCGTTTTTCCTCCAACACTTTTCCATTCACTTTTTCCCAATTATGTAGATAGGGGCAAAATTGTTTGGTGAACTGGAACGCGCAGGGTTAAAATATTGCCTCACAACATAGCCTATGACGCTCTCGAGGTCCAGACGTGTGACTATGCAAAATTTTGTGGCTGTAGTTGCGACGGTGTTGATGCCAATCCCGGATATACATACATACATACACACATACATACACACACACATTCAGCTTTATATATTAGACTAGTAAAAAGGCCCGATGCAATTGCATCGGGAGCGCAGTGAAATGAATTGTGTGTATACAGGCGAGTCAGTGGGTAGCAGAGTATACAGGCGGGTCTGTGGGTAGCAGAATATACAGACGGCTCTGAGGGTAGCAGATTATACAGGCGGCTCTGTGGGTAGCAAAGTATACAGGCGGCTCTGTGGGTAGCAGAGTATACAGGCGGGTCTGTGGGTAGCAGAGTATACAGGCGGCTTTGTCGGTAGCAGATTATACAGGCGGCTCTGTGGGTAGCAGAGTATACAGAAGGCTCTGTGGGTAGCAGATTATACAGGCGGGTCTGTGGGTAGCAGAGTATACAGGCGGCTATGTTGGTAGCAGAGTATAGAGGCAGGTCTGTGGGTAGCAGAGTATACAGGTGGCTCTGTGGGTAGCAGAGTATGATGTGGTGGGAGGCTGGAGGGGTGAGGAGAGCAGAAGCTGGAGGGGTGAGGAGAGCAGAGGCTGGAGGTGTGAGGAGAGCAGAGGCTGGAGTGGTGAGGTGAGCTGAGGCTGGAGGGGTGAGGAGAGGTGAGGCTGGAGGGGTGAGGAGAGGTGAGGCTGGAGGGGTGAGGAGAGGTGTGGCTGGAGGGGTGAGGGGAGGTGCGGTTGTAGGGGTGTGGAGAGGTCCGGCTGGAGGGGTGAGGAGAGATGCAGCTGGAGGGGCGAGGAGAGATGCGGCTGAAGCGGCGACATCACCGCTCGGCGGCAGGACGTGGCTGCGTGCTGGAGCTGATCGCAGCCCCAGTCACACGCCATTGTCCTCTGCGGCGGGGTGGGGGCTGCAGAGAGGGATCAGTCAGTCCCCTCAGGTCACACATGTGACCTGAGGGGAAGGAGCGGATTGGGCGCTCTGTGGTAAAGACAGGACGGCCATCCGATTGGTCCAGGATGCCGAGTCCTGGCCAATGGGATGGGCGTCCTGTGTTTACAACACAATGCCCAATACGCTTGTAGGGGCGGTGGCGAATGGGAGTGAGTGGGGCGTGTGAGGCTTTGCAGCCTGACAAGCACCTCTCACTCTCATTGGCCGCCACCGCCGCCCACAGGATGACGCTACTGGCTCCCAGCACCCGCCCACTGCCCCTACACCGCTACTCCACCAGCATGGCGACACCGAGGCCCCAGTGGTGAGAGAGCGGCGAGGGGAGGAAGGCACGGCCGGCATCCGGGCAGCAATGACCTCGCTGAGGCCGTGAGGCCGCTTGCCATGACGCTGTTGCGTCATCGCTCGCGGCAGGTCTGACGGTTGCCAGGATGGCGGCGGTGTCAGCTAGTGCGGTGTCAGAAAAATTTAGCTCAGAAGCAACAAGGTCATTTAGGGCCTTTTTAAGATTAATCTTTAAGACTGTGCTGTACATATAAGAAGGAACAGCTTTAGACACGAAAGGAGCCTGAAGTATAGGTTTGCATTCCGCATAACTCTGGGGACGTCTTCTGCCACATCCACAACCAGACAGATTGACAGCTTCTCAAAAGACTGAACATGCCCCTTTTATAATATTGTACAAAAACAAATCAGAGGATATTGCCCAGCAAGAGAAGAGATTTGTGGAGTATATTATGCAGGTGACAGGAACTTGTACAGAGCTCAGCTGAAGGACCTCGTAGAACAGAGCATGCCAATGCTGGCGTTCCACAATGCAATGACAGACAAAAATTAGAAGGAGGCACTGCAATAGACTCTGGAAGATAGGTAGACGAGGGCTTCTGGCTAAAATTTTAGACAATATAAAAAAGATTAAACAGAACAAATCTGTCAATGAATGCGTGGAATATGCTATCATTTTATTGACTGAGGAAAAGATGTTTGTGACCAGAAGGAATACTCAATTCCATCAAATGATACTGACATTTGACAGTGAGAAATCCAACAAGATGAAACAAAGCAAGAACTTCACCTGAATGAAGTGAAAGCAGTTTATGTACCTAATAAAGAATATATGGATTGTAAAAATCTTGCTACTTTTGTTGCATTAAAAGTTGATTCAACTTTGGTCCTTTATGAAAAGTATAGGCCTCTATCGTGGTAGTCATGCTGGTATGAAACCTGTGTCAGGAAAATGTAGCTTACAATTGACAGATTCATATTTTGTCCTCTGTAAGAAGTAATGGAAATCAAGGGCCTCTATTGTGGCCATCTGTGCTGGAAAATGGAGCAGAGCAGCCGCAAAACCAATTTTGGACCAATCTAAAAATAAACTATGGAAAGCAAGGGCCTCTATCGTGATTAGTCTTGATGAGCAAATTATTTTCAAGTTCGGGTTCGGGCGGTGCAGCCAAAATTTCATCACCCTGAGTTCCAGGTCACTTGTTGTGACCCTGAACTTGACTCAAACCTCAATGGAAGTGACTGACTGGCAGTTCAGATTTCTGCCCACATACAGCCAGCCATAAATAAAATACTTCTGGGGGTTGGAGGCGGGTATTTTTTTTTAAAATGAATTTTAGACACACTGCACCCAAAAACTGTGCTTTAAAGCCCAGTGGGATACAATCAAATACAACACACGGCTTGCACTGTACCTCCCTGTACCTAACCATGCTCACTCTAGTGCTTTGGAAAAATAAAGCATTCTAACACCAAACCCAACATCAGGACGTTCAGTGACCCAAAATGAACTGAACTTTGCAATATTCATTTATCTCTAGGGGCTAGTTGTGACCGAGTGTAAGTAGTGTCAGTAAAACCTACCTCAGAAGATACCTTTCAATTTTGTTCTTCTATAAGAATAAGCTATGGAAAGCAAGGGCATCTATCAGCCTGAGCACCACCATCAAAGCCTCTTACTAGAGGTAGGCCTCCAGCCTGGGTCCACAATCATTGTCATCAGGTGACACCACTAACTATTCCCCTGTGTTACATGCTTGCTAATTCCCTTTCCAGGACACAGGTGCATATGCCTCCTGCCATGCACCTGTCATTGCACAGTCAAAATAACAATAGAGGAAATATGTGGAATCCAGGTATGCTGCTGTACAATCGACCATATACCAAAGAAATCAGTGAATGCAAGTGCTTTATTCAACGCATTTCAAGGTGTATTCCTCATTCCTTCATCAGGACAAGCATTTGTGAAAATTAGTGATGGGCGAATCCTAAATTACTCGGAATCGCTTGACTCTAGCGAGTCCGAGCACAGGACTCGCTACTCGTTGCGAGTCTAGCGAGTCCAATGTTAATGAATGGGAAAGCGAGTAATAGCGAGTAGTGTGAGATTTACAAATCGCAGATGTGTCTCGGAAGCTTCAGCCTGAAGCAATCCTAGTTTTGATATTTATTTGCATTGGACTCGTTTACTTTTCAAGTAATCGCTGGGAAACTCGCACAGATAAGAGTCCTGTCTGCTCTGTGTGCTGGCTGCCGCAGCTCCAGGGTCCTAGAGCCTGCCTGCTGCCTGATGTAGCAGAGCTGAGATTGTTCTCAGTCTGCTCACTCCCTGTGCATAGACATCTATATCTATGCACAGGGATGAGCAGAGAGGACATCGCGTTTTGGACTGCGTCGGACGGAAGAGGATTTTTTTAATTAAAGATGGAGTCCCTAATGGCTTTTTTTTTTATTTCTAATAAAAAATTTTCTTTGTGTTGTGTTTTTTTTAAAACAATTTAATAGAAATTCATGGCGGTCATGTCTAATATTGGCGTGACCGCCATAAATTTCGGGCTTAGGGCCAGCTGATAATATAAAGCTGGCCCTAACCTCTTTATTACCCAGCGTGCCACCGCCACCAGGGCCGCTGGAAGAGCGGGGTTCAGCGCCAGAGGATGGCGCTTCAATGAATGCGCCATCTTCTGGGGCGGCTGCGGGCTGCAATTTGCAGCGGGGGGTGCCCAGAAAGCTTGGGCATCCCTGCGCTGCAGATTCCAGCCCCCAGCTTCTTAGCTGTACCTGGCTAGACATAGAAATTGCGCGGAGCCCCACGCATTTTTTTTTAATTATTTCATGAAATTCTGAGATTCTGACTCTGACTCTGAGACTCTGACTCTGAGACTCTGACTCTGAGACTCTGACTCTGACTCTGAGGGTGAGACTCTGAATCTGAGACTCTGACTCTGAGACTCTGACTCTGACTCTGAGACTCTGACTCTGATTCTGAGACTCTGACTCTGAGACTCTGACTCTGAGACTCTGACTCTGACTCTGAGACTCTGACTCTGACTCTGAGACTCTGACTCTGACTCTGAGACTCTGACTCTGAGACTCTGACTCTGAGACTCTGACTCTGGCTCTGAGGGTGAGACTCTGAATCTGGCTCTGAGGGTGAGACTCTGACTCTGAGACTCTGACTCTGAGACTCTGACTCTGAGACTCTGACTCTGACTCTGAGACTCTGAGACTCTGACTCTGACTCTGAGACTCTGACTCTGACTCTGAGACTCTGACTCCGAGACTCTGACTCTGAGACTCTGACTCTGAGACTCAGACTCAGACTCTGAGACTCAGACTCTGAGACTCAGACTCAGACTCTGAGACTCTGACTCTGACTCTGAGACTCTGAGACTCTGACTCTGAGACTCTGACTCTGAGACTCTGACTCTGAAATTCATGAAATAATAAAAAAAAAATGCGTGGGGCTCCGCGCAATTTCTATGTCTAGCCAGGTACAGCTAAGCAGCTGGGGGCTGGAATCCGCAGCGCAGGGATGCCCAAGCTTTCTGGGCACCCCCCGCTGCAAATTGCAGCCCGCAGCCGCCCCAGAAGATGGCGCGTTCATTGAAGCGCCATCCTCTGGCGCTGAACCCCGCTCTTCCAGCGGCCCTGGTGGCGGTGGCACGCTGGGTAATAAAGGGGTTAATACCAGCTTTGTTATACAAGCTGGTATTAAGCCCGAGATTCTTAATGTCAGGCCACGTTTGACCCAGCCACTAAGAATCTCCAATAAAGGGTTAAAAGAACACAACACAGAGAAAATTTTTTATTTGAAATAAAAGAAAAAAGCCATTAGGGACTCCATCTTTAATTAAAAAAATCCTCTGCCGTCCGACGTAGTCCAAAACGTGATGTCCTCTCTGCTACATCCCCTGTGCATAGATATAGATGTCTATGCACAGGGAATGAGCAGACTGAGAACAATCTCAGCTCTGCTACATCATCTCTGTGAGAAGGCGGGCTCTAGGACCCTGGAGCTGCACAGAGAAGACAGCTGGACTCGGCTCGCAAAGAAACAGCAGTTACTTTGCGAGTTTCCCTGCTATCACTGGCACAGTAGCCGAGTCTAATGCAAACAATGGCAATCCTAGTTTTGTCAGCGTTTGCCATTGATTTGCATTGGACTCGTGCGAGTAAACGCTGGGAAACTCGCCGAGTACCGAGTCCTGCGAGTCCCTTACTACTCGCCGAGTAACGAGTCCTAGCGAGTAGATTCGCCCATCCCTAGTGAAAATAGATGATCTTAGCCGGATATAGGGTGGATCCCTGGAAACAATCAAACACCAGACTATAGTACAAGGGTGCTTTCACATTACGATTACTGCCTGTCCGTGGAATCCGACTTTGAAGGAGGATCCCACGGACAGGCACGGATCCACATGGATCCCTGCAATCAGATGGAAAATAGCCATCTGATCCGATTCTATGCAGGTTCCAGGTGGATCTTGTGGTCCCCTGTCTTTCCCTGCTGGTGTCTCCTCTATCTTCTTCCCCCCGCTATTCTATGCTGTTTCCCCACTATTCTATTCTGTCCCCCCGCTCCTCTATCCTGATCTAATCCCTATCCTGTCCCCTCTTCTCTTCCCTGTGTGTAAAAAAAAAAAAAAACTCCTCCTGGAGTATACCTCCCCTGTCACCGGCTCCCAGGATGCAACACCATCGGGCCTGAAGAGCCTGTGATGATGTCAGAGAGTCGGTCAGCTGACGGGTCATGTTTTTGGCAGTTATCCGGCACTTCTGGCACCTCTGACATGTCTTAAAACCACAGCTAGCAGCAGTTTTCGTCCAGAAATGCCAGAAGTGCAGGATCGCGGTAAAAATGTAAGTCTCCGCACATGTCCAGTGGTCCCTTTACAATGCATTAGCACAAGCACAATCTTATACATGCTCAGGGAAGAGGGGCGGGGATTGTGCCTCACCGGAATCCAGGCCAAACACAGTTGCCAGGGAAAGAGTGGCTGGAAACCACTCAATTAGCGTAGAAGAAGTGAAGAAAGTTTTCTGGCACCAGGCTTCTGGTCTTTAAAATTCTTCAATGTTATTGTGTCAATAATAAAAGCATCATGTGGGGGACGTAGCCCCTAATGCCTAACGCTGGGGGCTGTGTCCCCCACATAATACTTTTATTATTGACACAATAAAATTAAAAATTTTAAAGACAAGAAGCCTGGTGCCAGAAAACTTTCTTCACTTCTTCTATCACAAGCGCAACCTTGCTACATGTGTGGTGCAAGTGGGGCGCATTTGCTTTTTACAAAAAAGGCGGTATTCCACTGGAATTGCAAAGTGGCAGGAAAACCTGAATTTCAAAAGTTCACATTTGCCTTATCTGCCATATTTGCAAATACCACAGGTGTGAAAGTACCCTAGCAAAAAAAATGTTAATTGTGCTGATTAGAGATAGCCAAATCTTTTGAAGTTTGGGTTTGGTTTGCCGAATGAGCATACAGTATTTTCGACAAACAGATCAGCAAACAGTTCACTGAACTTCCGAACCCCCTTCAAATCAATTGGAGGCAGAATTAAGGGTCTAGAAAACATCTTCAAAGGGGCAAAAAACCTGCCAAACACAGCTCAAACCGTTTTACAGTGGAGCCCTGCTATTTTGGCACAGACATTATCTTCGTACACTTTTACTTAGCAAGCTTCAGCGCCACTGTCACCATTCATCTGAGCCCAGACATGAATCTCAGACATCCTCATGACTTCCCTGAGATTGTCTCAGGGAATCCTGCTGTGTGACCTGAGATAACCTCAGTGGCATCAGAACTCATAACACTAGCTATCTTGTGAGAGCCACAATATCGAGCGTGATGTAGCGGATATATCTCACCAGTATCGTGAGACAGCACTTGTGAGGAGCGGTAATGTCAGGGAGTTCAGCACAATTCAAAGTTGCGGAATAGTACTCAAATCTGAAGTGCAGCAATGTTTGTGATGGCACCACTTGTCACATTCTCACCAGTACCTGCGTGCCTGCTTTCACAGCATACGGGGGATGCTTTCTGTGAATGTGACCCCACCATATTGTTGTAAGGCCCCATGTTCATGGTTCGTTGAGTGAGTCTTCTTTTGAAGCAAATTTTGAGAATATGCATCAAAATCTGTATGTCTATCCTGAAGTCAACAAAATCTATGAGAATTCAGAAATGCTGTGAAAATGTGTATTTTCCTTGCAGATTTGATGCAGATTATAAGGCAGAAAAAAGAAATCTGAACCACATATGCAAAGAAAAGGTGCGGGTACAGCACTTCTGACCTGTCATAGACTTTGCTGGGTTCAAGATAGACATGCAGATTTTGATGCAGATTCTGAAAAAAATCATGAAACAACACACCATGGGTGTGTAACCCTTGTAACCAGTTGTACAGTATGCTTCAGGTCATTGTCCATTTAGAATACCCATTTCTGCCCAAGCTTTAATTTTCTGACTGATGTCTTCAGATGTTGCTTCAGTATTGTCACAAACTTCTTTCTTCATGATGCCATCTATTTTGTGAAGTTCGCCAGTCCCTACAGCAAAACAACCTCACAACATGATGCTGGAACCCCGTGTTTTGCAGTTGGGATGGTGTTCTTAGGCTACCTAGCTTCTCCCTTTTTCCTCCAAACATAAAGAAGGTCATTATGGCCAAACAGTTTAATCAGTTTAATTTTAGTTTCGTCAGACCGCAGGACACATCTACAAAAATGTAACTCTTTGTTCCTGTGTGCATTTGTGACGCCCCTATGGCTAGGCGCCACAGGGAGGTACTGCACCCCAAACAGCAGGAGTAGTGCCTCCGTGGTTATGGGTTTGGGGTTCAGCTTTAATAGAGTCTGTTTTCACACACATACACAGGACTAGGCCACCTTAGTATAGAGGGATTGATTATTCAGTAGGTCCAAAAGGGGGTGGAGCCTAGGTTAGAGAAGGAGACTTAAGTGACAGTTAGAGAGAGTTTTGAGTTCAGTCAGCACTGGGAAGGCAGCCAGGAGGACGTGCCTGACAGAGCTGCCGTCAGGAGGGCACCTGTCTTTTAGAGGGTGATCCAGGACAGAAGGAGACGATATAGGACTGGTTGGAGCTGGTTGGAAACGTCTGGGGACTACACCTGCATAACGGAGCTGAGGCAGTGAGCGGTCTATCCCTCACTGCAAACCGCATGACTACGTGACCAGAATAAGGGAGCCGTAGTGCCACAAAGAAGCACCTCCACCTCAGTCCCAAAACAGGTCCAGGACACTCTAGATTCGGGCCAAATTCCGGTGGCATGAGAAGAGACTTGTAAATTCCTGTCTGTACCGGTAAGGAACAAACCTTATCTACTTAGTAACAGACCAGGGGACTGGCGAGGGAGCTCTGCACAGGTGGTTAAGAGAAAGTGTAAAGTAAGACTGAGACCCCAAAAGCCCTTAGGAAGGAAACATCCACAGACTCCATAAGGGCACCCTGAACCTGCAGCTACCTCCCTATTATACTGAACTGTACTGTGTACTATACCATCTGCTGTTACCAGTAAAAGACGTTGGAGTTGAATCGGTGTCTGTCCTTCCTTTCTCGCCGGCACCCCGAAGGCCTCGGAACAGCTACTCCCCTCATCCATCATCTCTGCCCTGAGGTAAAGCTCCGCCTGTGGGGAGCTGTAACACCTAAGCTGCATCACATCACCTCAGCGGCCGGCCTACAGCGCTGGTATCTAACTTACCAGGTACCACAGGTGGCATCACGGCTTTTCCCTAAATTCCCCTTCCCTTTCCAACAATGATAGCCAGGGCACGGAACCGGGAAACCGACCACCCGTGATTCCCCGTTACAGCCACAAACTTATCCCGGTACCCGAGTACCCCTCTCTCTGTGCTCATCACATTTACAAACATTTATCTGGCTTTTTTATGTTTCTTTTGGAGTAATGGCTTCTTCCTAGCAAAGTGGCCTTTCAGTGACCTTGATACAGTACTTGTTTCACGGTGGATAATCTAGGATTAAAGAGGAGAGGAGAATTACTGTAAAAAAGGGGCGCACACTCTAAATGCAGTGAAACACACAGAATTTATTAGGTGAAACACAGAATTATAAACAATTAAAAACAAGTTTCAAAGTAACACGGACTATACCTCCACATGATTATGATCAAATAAAGCACAAAAATGATATGACAAAATTGTCAGTAGAGACAGGTAAATGAAACAAAACATTGCAACATAAAAGTGAGACTATTGTCAAGTCAAGGGTTTCAATATGCACAGGCTAAAAATCATTCAGGTTTTAGTATCTTAATTTAAGACAGTGATAAACCAAGGACAACTCCACAACTAACAATTCCCCAATTCATATAAGCCATACCATGATAAAGACAAAAGTAACCTGAGGGAAATGACTGAAGTGGCAATTCCCTCAATGGACTATAGTATGCTGCATTAGAGAGAAAAGGGAAAGAGGTGTAGGAGCCAATGTAGTTGCAATGATTAGTCAGTTAGCATATGCAGATTACGAGACTATAGAAGGTCAGACGAACCACAGCCTTAAGTAACCTAAAAAGGTCCTTCCGCAGCGTAGGTTAAACCCCTGGAGTGTGGGGCATAGAGGCGGCCCGACACGTATTGCCTGTAGAGGCTTTGTCAGGAGCTGCTGCCAGTTTCCTTTTTCCCAGCTTTAAAATAGTCTGAAGTCAAATACTATCTGGCGTGTACTGGTGATCCATCATGCCACCGTGTCCAGGTATGCGCGGTACATGTTGGGCGGAGCGGGGGAGCTTGGCAGTGATCTGGAGCTGCGTCTGTGCAGTACTCCATGATGAAGCTGCGGTGGCCATATCAAGTAATGGCAAGCCGCCAGAACATCAATACAAAGCACTAGCACAGAGGCATGCAGCGTAATAGTGGATCAGAGGGTCACACATATAACTATATAACTAACAGGCAAGACAATGCGTAGGTTAGGGATAGCATGATTATACCAATCCTTAAATACATAAAAAGAGGTGGCAAGGTAGTTATGCAAAGTTAGGTCCAGTGATTCCAAACCAGACATGGGTATGGTATATAGTCAATCACTATTAAAAGGGTCCAAGAGCTGTGTGGTTCCTAAATTCATAGATAAAGCTCCATAATATCAGTAGTGTTTAGCGGGGTTATGTCCTAGCATATAATGGGCCAATTCATCATATATGTTATCCGATACATGTATAGATTAAACTAACCTGTAATGCCCACCCCGTATAAAGCAGGAGGAACTAGATATATAGTTGAGTGAGTCGCAAGCTAAAGCGCCAGTATTGTTAAGTACAGAGGTTTAGTCATACAAAATCCCTCCTAGATGGTAATTAAGAGTGCATGGTGGGTCACCAGCCACTCAGGGGGAGGTAGTAAGTCTAGCCATATTGTTTGAAACACATAATGAACATATATGATGTGGCACTAGTCATATAAATAAAAAAATGATGTGCCTTAGATAGTGGTTAGCATCGTTGCCTAGTCATGATCCCTGAGGAAGGTGCCAGGAGGGCACCGAAACGCGTAGGAAGCAATAAAAACGTTACTTTGAAGTTCCATCTTCAAGTGCATTATTTTCGGAGTGGATGTTATTTGGCAGCGCGGACCGTGACACACCATTTTCTTCCCCACGATTCGGCATATATCCACATATGAGTGGACGGTGGAAGTCCTGCAGCAGCCATCCAGAAATAAATCACTAAATACGCCTTCAAGCCGGTTGTGGGTTACACAACTGCTCCAGGTGAGTGGATCCCTTTTTCACCACTTTACTCCTAGTGTCATAGTGATAGGGCACTATTGCGCCTCTTGTTCCCCCTCCTTCTTTTATTTTATGATTAGAGAGAGACAAATGTAAATCTATGCTGGTCAGACTAAGAGAGAGAATAATGAAAGGTTTCATCAGGATCCATTATTAAAAGATGCGTATCAAGCAGTTGGCCCTGCAATAATTGTTCTGGACCTGAGTGTGCAACAAGGTGTTGATTCCCTGCTGCATAAATTATCCATCATATTGGAGCATGATCCAGACAAATAACCATTGTGTGCCCATGCATATCAGGCTCAAAATGGGGATCTGAAAAAAGATTCACCGAAATATATACCAGGCAGGAGACCCAGCGGCGTTATTATGTACCTAAATATATGTCACCATAGTTGTGACGAATTACCAAGAGGGTTCAGCGACATTATTATGAACGCAAATATGCTGGATTAAGTTGTGGTCGGGATGGATGTGGTGGCGAGGGCTCTGGACCCTGCTTGCATGAAGGCAAAATTGCAGTACACATAGATGAAGGCCTTGGGCCATATCCAGGCCAGATGAATGGATGTGGCACTCGTGCAGAATACCTTGCCCTGCAATAGTATGGAGCTTTATTTTTTAATACATGCTAATTCTGTTACCTCAGGCTCTTTAGTTTGGTCCTTCTGAGAGGGTTTGAATGGATTGGGTTACTACGGAAGCCACATGGAGGGCACAAACCACTGATATATTTGCCTACCACGGTAGTCCACACCAAGACACGACTTTCTCTTCTACCTGTAGAGACCTTCCTAATTGTCAGAAGCAGGATATCATAACTTGGTGGAACATACGTTGTTTAGAGGATTATCTGAAATAACATAGTCCCAAGGGGCCTCAGGGTGTCATTATTCAAAGCCAGGTATCCCTCCCCAGACTTTATGAGAACTTGGGAACATGGACTCCTCTGCTGTTCCACAATTTTGATTCAAATGCTCCTTGAACATGACAGGGAACTTCTCACTATGAACAGGACTAAAATCAAAGAACTTGAGCGCAAATTGACCTCTAGTGGGGGAACATCCACTATTGAAACCTTTAAAACCAAATTTAAAGAGTCATTGGACAAATATGAAGAGGCAGTTGTCACTAAAAAAGACAAAATTTCCATAGAGATCAAACGGACTTTGAGAGCATCAGGATTTCAGGTGGAGGCTTAGGGCAATCCACACGGGGTGAGGTGAGGGGGTGGTATCAAACCAAATCGACCAGCACCGACATACCTTGCCCCTGCTCCGGACCCTGACTGAACCCCACGGGGCTCTTCTTCGGACACACAAGACCTAAATTACTGAATTGGACAAAATCAGAGGTAATTGCTGCTCAACCTCTAGTAAAAAAAAGACTACTTCAAAGGGAGGCTAGGTGGATATTCAAACTCAACACCGTGAGTCCACATGGACTCAATGAGGAACTCCATTTTACTGGATATTATGGAGAATAAACAATGTTGGTGATTGGGTACACTGATGATTGTGTTGTTAACCCCGTTTTGTTTCTATATCTATCATCAAGGTCTGGTAACCCCTTAACTTCTAACTTTGTAATGGATGAACCACTGGGGTAGGGGGATAATGACACAATCTTACCAGCTTCCACCATCATTTTTACTAGGTCTTTTGCGTTTGGTTTTGGGTTGAAATGCACATGTCAAACCAAAACACGTTCATCTCTGGGACACAGACCCTGTTTCCTTACTGAGCGCTAAGATGGTTGGGTATTGCCATCTTGTTTGTACTTGCGTATAATTGTTCGTACAGATGAACCAGGCACCTTCAGGTATCTGGAAATTGCACCAAAGGATAGATGCAATTTGTTCAAGTTCACAATTCTCTTCTTGATATCTTGGCTGATTTCTTTAGACTTTCCCATGATGCTATAAAAGAAGCAGTGTGTTTCTGGTGTGCATTAAAATAAATCCATGACTGTGTCTCTAATTAATTCAAATGTTGCCAATAAACCTATCAGAAGCTTCCAAACACATGTCCTCATCATATGGGATTTCCCAAATTGTTTAAAGGCATAGAAATCTTAGTGTATGTAAACTTTTGACTTTGCAGAAAGTAATAAAAATGCCTTAAAATATTCTCTCTCTTTATTTTGGCATTTGGCAAATATTAATTATTATGGTAATCCTAATTCACCTAAAACAGGAAAGGTTTGTTGTGATTGCATGTCAGATAGTGAGAAAAACATGCATATGTGTCTTTTATATAGTTTATGTAAACTTCTGACTTCAACTGTATATGAATATATACAGTATATATAAGGAAAGTCCCACAGAATCATCAGACTCTATTAATAGGGTGCAAAGTGCATTAAGGCTGCCTTCAGACGTGCAGATGCATCTGCAGCGTTTTGCAGATGCATCTGCAAGCATCTGCATGCAGACCGCGGCCCCTATGTTTATAATGGAGCGCACGGCGGTCTGCAGATGCTTGCAGGTCGCCGTGCGCACCCATTCACTCCTATATGTGATCTGTGCGCAGGCGGATGCCTGCGTACAGCTCACACACTCTTGTCCGCACCAGGGACGCGACATGCTGCGTCCCGGGTGCGGACGCGGGACACCGGAAGGAGCAGATATGGTCCGCATCCGCACCCGAACGCAGCAAATGCTGCCAAACGCAGGCACTATGCGTTCCTATGTTAAACATAGGAACGCAGTGCGCATGCGTTTGAATGCGTATGGGAACGCAGCATAAGCTCCGTTCACATACGCAAATGTGAAGGCAGCCTAAGGGCTTTGAGGTGTAGCCCGAAGACTGCAGTTCCGCTAAGCCAGCATGGGGAAGCACAACCTGCACTAAACTTGGGAAGGGGAAAAATAAAATTAACAAAATAACAGGCCTCACTGTTCAAACAACTGAAAAACAAATGAAAAAAAGTCTTTCTTTAGATGAAATGCCAACTAGGGGATGGCTCAGCAAGCCAAAAACATGCCTTAGGCTGGGGTTACACATAGAAATCCGTTTTTGGAAGTCATTTTCATCACCAGTCTGTTTTTTTTGGGGTGCTTTTTGAGCCTCCTGCACTTCTGAACGTTTTTGGACTTAGTCATTTTTTCATTAAAAACGCATGTGCGTTAACGCATGCACAAACGCAAGTGCCTATATATGCCATGCGTTTGCGCATGCGTTTCCCATAGGGCCCCATGTTAAAAAAAATGCATAAAAACGCATGCGTTTTTTAACTGATGCCAAAAACGCTGTTTACTGCGTTTTTGGCTCAATAACGGACAGGGCAATATTTTGAGCTCCAGAGAAAAACGCACAGGGTGTTTATTACACCCAATGCGTTTTTCTGTCAGTTTTTGGACTTAGAAAAAAAAAATGAGAAAACTGAAGCCAAAAACGGACCAAGGGCTTATGTGTGACCCCAGCCTTATTTAGGTCAGTACTCTCTTTCACCATAGAAAGGAATTAGCAGCTTATAAGCATTGCCGGGGATGAAGATCACTGTTCTACATCGTATTTCTCTGCCAGACTGTCTCGGCGTTCGCATGGGCTACTCCTCCAGGGGCATTCACTGCCACTACCTGCTCCTGAGTACACCCCATTATGTCCACCACTGGAGAAGACAATGGAGCAATTAGGTGATGATCACACCATCTAAGTGAGACAGAACTAACTTTGGGAACACTGACAGGCACTGTGGGTTTTGATGCAGCTGGCTAGCTGCTCAAGAGAGGCTTAGCCTCCACCCAATGCCACATTCTCTCCCAGTCAGCCTCAAGCTGTTACTTTGCAACTTAGAAACTAAGTCGAGACTTAAAAAAGTCTGAACAGGCCTGTATAGCAAGTTCACTACCAACGCCAAATTGTATAAGATAACAATTAGAAAACAAAAAAGTATGTGTAAGGCTGTGGTCACAGTACCATTTTTCACATGCGTTTTTTGGAGACCTGCGTTTTCAAAAACGCATGTAAAAAACGCACCCATAGG
The DNA here is from genome assembly GCA_033576535.1 of Allobates femoralis. Lineage (NCBI taxonomy): Eukaryota > Metazoa > Chordata > Amphibia > Anura > Aromobatidae > Allobates > Allobates femoralis. The sequence goes on from JARQOC010000001.1 coordinate 281,156,462, forward strand.
CCCCCATGTTAAAAAACGCATGCCCAAATAGCCAAAAAGCATGTGTGACTGTCCCATGCGTTTTTGGAGCATATCCAAAAACGCATGCGTTTTTTAATAAGGGGCCTTATGGGAAACGCATGCAAAAACGCATGTACAATTAGTGCCATTCAAAAACGCATGCGTTTCCCATAGGAGCCCATGTTAAAAAAACGCATGCGTTTCCGGAAACACATGCGTTTTTTTAACATGGGCTCCTATGGGAAACGCATGCGTTTTTGAATGGCACTAAAAGGTACTAATTGTACATGTGTTTTTGCATGCGTTTCCCATAGGAACCCATGTTATAAAAACGCACAAAAAAATACTACAAGCACTATTTTTAGGTGCAGATTCAAAAACGCAGCCAAAAACGCAGGGAGCCATCACACACCTTACAAAACTCATGCTGACATGAAAAAATGCATGAGTTTTGTAAAATCACTAAAAAAAACGCATGGCAACTGTGACCACAGCCTAAGATGTCTCCAAATACCTTGCAATAAAAAAATGAAAGCTAATGCTATTACTTTGCAACGTTCTTGGCGGTGGCAACCCGACTTATGCCAACTGCGAACCACCCCTTGCTGCCCACCACCTTTATAAAGGTGACCTCCTCCCCAGCAAAGATTTTGCTGAGTCCTTTAGGAAGATGGTCATGAATCAGGGTGAAACTGTTGATGTAGCGCTGATGCCCAGTATCATCTTTGGTTAGGAAGCCTAACCTCCTATCCTGGAAGAATGCCATCATCTTGCCTCGGGTACATTGGTCATTAAAGTGCTTGGCCTTAGGCCGGATGATGGCAGCTCAGATCTGCAATTTTTTTTTCCTCAGCCGTAATCGGACAAAGGAAAAAATGTCCGCATGCTGCCATTGTCAGTGAGTCTCGGCTCACTCGCACCCATAGAAGTCTATGGGTGTGAGTGAAACACCAGACTGCACACAGATGACATCCAAGTGTGGTGCGATATACAACCAAGATTGGCAATGGGGGAGATGAGGAGATGGTTCTCTCCCTCCTCTGTACAGGATTGGATCACAGTAGATGACGCTCTGCTTACGCTTGCAGCAGAGCCTGGCTGGGGGTCATTAGCATATCACAGCCAATGCAATAAACTAAAGTGACTCCACCCTTATAAGAAAGAAACATATCAATGGAGAGTCATGTTGATTAGAAATGTGTGACAAGTGTGACACAAAGATGGGACTCGTACTAAGATACACAGGGATAGGGGAGCAGTTAGAGAAAATATTGTGTAGGTAGGAAATAAGTTGGTCATGTAACAGTTACAAGAAGATGACAGAGAAGGAGCAGATCAGTAAGGTCAGGGTCAAACTAGCATATGGCATGTGATGTGATTTGGTAATGACCCCCAGCTCAGGCTCTGCTGCGAGCGTGGATCGAGTGTCATTACACTGTGATCTAATCCTGTGCAGAGAGGAGGGAGAGAACAATCTCCCCATCTCCTCCAGTGCCAGTCTCAGAGTATATAGCACTGCACTCAGATGTGTACTGAGTACAGTCTGATGCTTCGCTCACATTCATAGACTTGTATGGGTGTAAGTGAGCCAAGACTACCAGACACAGCATGCTGCCATTTCTTTCTCAGTCCGATTAGGGCTGATGAAAAACTTGCAGATCTGAGGCTACAGCATTGTATAAAATAAGCCAAGTGCATTGTGAGACTTTCTCGCATTGCACTTATACAAGTCACACGCTAGTATAACTCTAGCCTTAGGGAGATGTAACAGCTTTATAGCATTATGGATGCAATGGGCACAATGCAGGGGATTTGTGTAGTTTTGCTGAGGATTAAGAGAGCAAAAAGTCCTAGGATGGCTTCACTGACTGCACCAAGCACTGAGACACTACATGGAACACAACAGAGTCCTGATTAATGAAGGTGCAGTGGGCGGGCAGAGAGGAGTGTGGAGGGGCCAGAGAGGAGTATACAGGGGTGTAGTTCCGCTCTGGCTGTGAAAGGGAAAAAAAAGAAAGAACATGAAGTTGTTTAAACATGAATAACAGCAAGTAAGCAGCCTGCATGGAGGCACTGAACCAAAAAATGGAGAAAGCAAAGGTAGAAAAGAAAAGGTATTTACCAGTGTAATACCCCAAAGTTGTTGTGTATGTGCCTTTAAGAAGTAGCAGAGCTGATGGCTACCTTATTGTGTTCCACATGAGAATCCAGCACATAGAAATGGTTTATATATGCACAACGTGATGTAACTGTTATGTCCAGCTATTAGGAGGTTTTTAAGGATTTTTAAGGGTTAATGAAGTAGTCCTGAAGTAGTCACATGGTAAGGTCACATGCAGGGCCGCACCGTCCATTGGACAGTGTGAGCCCTTTCATTCAGGCGGCAAGAGGCAGGGGGAGCGGCTGTGCAGAAGGGGGCGGCACCACATGCACACAGCGTCCCCCTGTCAAGACGCCGGGGCTCAGGCAAGACCCGCCGAGCGGCGCTGCTCATTCCTCCCCCGGTCATCAGTCTCAGCACAAGGGGCGGCGGTGCGGGGGAACCGCCAGCACCCCTCCCCCCCCCTCCGTCATCGGACTCAGCACAGGGGGCAGTGGTGCGGGGACCCGCCAGCACAATCCCCCCCCCCGGGCAACATTCTCAGCACAGAGGGCGGCAGTGCGGGGATCCACCAGTACCCATACCCCCCCCCCGGTCATCAGCTGCTGCGGCTCTGACGGCGGCGGGGCTTGGTGCACCCCTGGTCACATGACAAAGTAAGTGAGAGTTGAGAGAAGGAGAGGTTTTGTAGGAGAGTGTCTTGCCTTAGCAGTAAAGAAGCCATTTTGTTTTGTTAACTATCAACAAGTAAATGTTTTTTTTTACGGCTGCTCTGGCTTTCCTGTTTTTTGGACTATTATGAGTGCCCCACAAAACACCACACTGCCAAGAAACAGAGGTTAATTGAGTGCACCCTGGTGTCACAAACTGTATTTTCCTTTATTTATTTTTCTTCTTTTTGTCATTGCCATGGTGGCGTGGTAACTACCACACACCACATGGTCCATGCTATGCAACACCATCCTCTTATAGTACCTTTACACGCCGCTACAGAAGGTTGGAAACAACCAGGTGTCTCACGTGCACGAGCACGTTCCAACGGTTGCAAACGGTACCCGATACCGCCTTTACACGCCGCTACAAGGTGCTCTACAGAAGGTTTAATCTATCCCTGGAGACACCGCCGGGTGTCACGTTACCTTCTGTAGAGCACCGTCCCTCATTTACACGCCGCTACAGGAGGTAATATGGGAGGACCTGGGGAAGCAGGGACAACACATAGGCGTGCCAGAGTTGTGGATTACGAGATGCTCGTACGATGATTGGACAATGCAATAGCATCATGATTGGCCAGCCAGCGCAGGAAGGCTGGCTAATACATGATGCTATTGCAATTGTGTAGTGTGACTGGTCAGCTCCTTAAATATGCCGCCCTATGCAGCGACAACCAATCGTAACGCAGGAGCTTCCACCAATAATCGCTGATGGGGCGCGGTATCACAGAGGCTCTGTCACGCCCCAGGGATGTAACTAGGTGTTGAAAAAACCTTCCTGTTCCTCCTTTAGACGCCGCTACCATCAGGTTGAAACCAACCTGTTTTAGAGCACTGCTCTGAAACAGGTGTCGGCAGTGACGGGTGGCAACAACCGAGTTTACACGCCGCTACCTCGGGTTGTTTTGACGGCGAAAGATACATTTGTCTCCGACACCCGGTTGTTTCCAACCTTCTGTAGCGGCGTGTAAAGGTACCATTAGAGATAGGATTACTGCAGCTGTGTAGATAGCAGAAATATATTGGGTAAGTGTTAGTTAGGAAAAGTTAGGACAAGAGAAAGGGGATCACATTACTAGTGGAAAACCTACTTAACAAAGTTTGTCACCTCATGTTTTCACTTCAAACTAACCATACAGCCTCCAGGTTTATGACCACTTTTAAATCAGATCATGACACAGGTAGAATATATAAAATATTTCTTAATATTAATACTTATTTCTAATTAATTAAAGTACATTTTTGTTATAACTTCCTCAATATTAAAGTTTATTGTTTATTGCACAAAAGTAAAATTGTAATAATACTTTGGTTCTGTTATTTCATTCTAAACATAATACCTTGGAATCCTTATTTTTTGTTAATAATAACTGAGGGAAGTTGACAGCCATGTTCTAATTAAGCTGAAGTCATTTTTAATTGATAGAGATCTTCTGTATGTTAAAACAAGATCAACACTCCTGCAAATGGATTTCTTGATTTAATATTCATAACAATGAATATTAATTCTACATACAAACGTACTCATGAGTGATTATGAGGAGATTGGAAATTAAACAACACAATAAAACATGCAATAAATATTACTTATACAGATATGTTTGGATTAAGATTGTTCCTTCATTATATAAACCTCATGTATTCATCTTAAAGCATATGATATACATTCATAAAAAAAACAATAAAAATTCATGACAAATTTATTTTTGGCATAATTCTCATATTTTCTAAACACAAATTAAAATAAAAATAATAATAGTAGTCAATGACAGAGGGTATGTAAAAGTTTTTTTTACCAAAACAGAAAAAAATTGAAAGACCTTGTTGCACCCACCACTGCACTGGCACCTCCTCAACAGGGAGACCGGTGGCCACCTCGAACTCACTCCTCCGGTGGTCCAACGAAGTCTGTTTGAGTTATGTCTGCTGTTTCATGCTCCCAGGGCCCGCACATAACAATCTGGTCACCTGGGAGCATGCTTAGGCCACATGTGTGGCACACCCCCACTCTTTAGAGAGCCAGCGCTGTCTACCTGTATATGTGGATATGTGACATTGATCTTAAATAGCTATTCGAGTTCCATGGTCTTTGTAAATTCATGCATTTCTTAGTAAGCTATCCATTAACTTCTTGTGAAAACTAGCCCTTGGCTAGCGTTTGTAGGAAGCCATGATTTTTATTATATACTAGTATGAGCAATCAGGTAATTGCATGTTCAAATCCCTTAAGAACACTAAAAAATAAATGAAAACAAAATTTGAAAAAATATATATATTAAAGATTAAACATTCAATCACTGTATTTTACCTGATTAAAAATTAGTAAAGTTCAATCAATAAAGGGAACCTGTCACCCCGTTTGGGTGTTCTAAGCTGTGCCCACCAGCTGTAACATGATGTAATTGGGGTTCCTGTAAACCCTCTATGTGCTCAGTAGAGATGAGCCACCAAAAGCTGCCAAACTACTCAGAATGGACAACAAACACCACAAAAAGTGACAACAATTCAAACACAGCACAAATAGTCACATGCTAAGTGGCTTAAGTTTTCTACATTAAGTAAAAAGAGGTGGAAGAGTAAAAGGAGAATGAGACACAGGTAGGGGCACGTCACACCCTTCTTAAATCATGTAAAACATAGCAAGGGGACTCCAACAAGAATCCTTACTCCTTTCAAAGGGTCACACCTACAGCAAAATAGCATCAATTCTCCCAGACCCAAAATTGCTGAATGGCCCAGCTTGCATGCATGGCACTGGGTCTGGAACAGGACCTGGCCTAGTATTTCAAGGTTAAACCTTGCTCACTATCTAAACATTTTGTGGAGTATTACAGTAAAAACTACAGAGATAGGTCAGTGACCTGAAAAGACCTAGTGGGCCGTATCCCCTCGAAGCTCATGCAAGCGCTCCCGTGAATGTTATGCCCCGCCACACACAGGTGGAACCATCATTAGTTTTGTGGAGTACTACATGAATTCACAGAGAGGTTGGTCAGAGACCTGTGTTTATGCCTAGTAGGTCGGATAAAGTCAAAGCTTGTGCAAGCCTTCCTATAAAAGTCATGCCCCGCCACACACAGGTGGGACCACAATTAGTTTTGTGGAGTACTACATGAATTCACAGAGAGGTAGGTCAGAGACCTGTTTAGGCCTAGAAGGCCACATTAAGTCAAAGCTTGTGCAAGCGTTCCCATAAAAGTCATGCCCTGCCACACACATGTGGCACCAACATTAGTTTTGTGGAATACTATAGAAAAAACAGAGAGATACATCAAAGACCTGTTTAGGCCTAGAAGGCCACATGAAGTCAAAGCTTGTGCAAGTGTGGCGCCCCACAAATGCAGGCGTCACAGAGGGGTACTACACCCGTAAAAGAGGTATAGATACTCCAGCTGCAGGTGAACCCTAGGATGGGGGGTGGACCCCATTCCCAGCACTCCCACATTAGTTTAGGGTGGGAGGTTACACGGGAGGGGATAAATTCACCTCTAGGGGGAACAAGGAGGTCTTTTGCCAGGTCTTTTGCTCCAAGGTCGATTGGGCCTTAGGTCTCTCGGCTGAGGGACCAGGAGGAGATGGAGGAGGAGGAAAGATATTAGAAAGAGCAGCTAAGTGGAACGAGGCAGAAGGTCACACCAGAGTGGTTTCAAGCCGAAACGGAGGGAAGAAGAAGGGACCTTGAGGAGGTCCTGAAAGTGGGCACCCGACGGGGGAGTCCGGGCCCTAGAAAGAAAGGGAGGTTCTCAGAGTGGAGCGCCCATACTCCAGGGGACACTCCAGTCCACCAGGGGAACGCCGAGCCCTGGGATCCGGCCAAAGTCCAGCTTTGCAGTCAGGAACCAGCTGCTGTGGCTTGTTCATCAGCCGCAGCACCCTGCCATCGGAGACGTCTGCCTGCTTCCTCACCAACGAGCGAGGGTGGGGACTCCCGGTACTACCTACATGGAGCTACTGGGTATAGATCGATCCAAAGCGGAGAAGAACGGACACGGGTAAGTAAACGAAGGTACACCAAGGGTTCCACCATACCACCTGGGATCCACTTGCAGCCACCCGTTAAGCTACCTGTCCTTGTAACATCTAAATGCTGAACTGTAATTTGTAACTGCTGCTGCTGCTACAAGTCAACAGTAAAGTACCCCGGAGAAAGTGACTTTGCCGGCGTGTGTTTCCCTACATTAACCTTTTCCCTTTCAGGAACTCTGCCCCGGAGGAACATCCCTACCTGTAAGGGGCTTTCCCATCTAAGCCGCACTACCATCCACCTCCGGCGGACTGTAGCGACGCTGGTGACCCATCACCGGACACTACAGGTTCCGTCAGATGACAAAAACTCTTATTCCCCTGTAAATAACCCCTTTTTGAAGTGTAGCCCAGGACACGGGATAAGTCACGGCCACCCCTCCCTGTGACATCCCCGTTAACCCCTTGGAGCCTGATACCCGAGTACCCCAGGGCCTGGGGCTCGACACAAGCGTTCCCATAAAGTCATGCCCCGCCACACACAGGTGGGACCACCATTAGTTTTGTGGAGTACTACATGAATTCACAGAGAGGTAGGTCAGAGACCTGTTTAGGCCTAGAAGGCCACATGAAGTCAAAGCTCGTGCAAGCGTTCCCATAAAAGTCATGCCCCGCCACACACAGGTGGGACCACCATTAGTTTTGTGGAATACTATAGAAAAAACAGAGAGATACGTCAGAGACCTGTTTAGGCCTAGAAGACCACATGAAGTCAAAGCTCGTGCAAGCATTCCCATAAAAGTCATGCCCCGCCACACACAGGTGGGACCACCATTAGTTTTGTGGAGTACTACATGAATTCACAGAGATACATCAGAGACCTGTTTAGGCCTAGAAGACCACATGAAGTCAAAGCTCGTGCAAGTGTTCCCATAAAAGTCATGCCCCGCCACACACAGGTGGAACCAAGAGTAGTTTTGTGAAATACTATAGAAAAAGCAGAGAGATACATCAGAGACCTGTTTAGGCCTAGAAGGTCACATGAAGTCAAAGCTTGTGCAAGCGTTCCCATAAAAGTCATGCCCCGCCACACACAGGTGGGACCACAATTAGTTTTGTGCAATACTATAGAAAAAACAGAGACATACGTCAGAGACCTGTTTGTGCCTAGTAGGCCGGATACAGTCAAAGGGAACCTGTCACTGAATATTAGAGATGATCCACCACCCTAGTGTACGAATTCGGTTTGGTTTGTCGAATTGGGGGTGTGTTTGTCGAATGTTAGTCAAACATCGTCGAATATCATTGAAAACAATGGCAGGAAAAAACAATCACATACAAACACATAGAAAACACATAGAAAACAACTTCTAAGTTGTCCAAAAGGTGACAAACTTCTCAGAAGACACAACAAACACATGGAAAAGTGACAAGTACATATAGAAACGCGAAAAGAAAAGAGATGGACGAGTAAAACAAGGAGGAGACACAGATATAGGCATATCACGCCCTTCGAAAATCCGATTTTACTCCAGTACAGTATGTGTAAGGCATCATGCAGACGATGAGTATTGCTTGATTTTTACTTTGGTTTCTGTAAGGCCACGTTCAGACAATGAGTATTGCTTGATTTTTTACTTCAGTATCTGTAAGGACACGTTCAGACAATGAGTATTTCTTGATTTTTACTTCAGTATGTGTAACGCCATATTCAGACGATGAGTGTTTTGTGATGTTTTTCCTCACTATCTGTAAGGTCTCGCGCAAACGATGAGTATTGTGTCACATTTAGGGGACTACAAGAAGAGTCTCCCTTTTTTCCAAAAATTTGGTCACAGACACCACTTAAGTGGCGTCAATTGCACCACAGTTGCAAACTTTAAATGGTTACTTTTAGGCAAAAATCCACAAGGCTTTAGTCTCCCCAGGATGACACAGGGGTAGAAAAGTCTTTGCGGATCCATGCCTTGTTCATCTTTATGAATGTTAGTCTGTCCACATTCTGGGTGGACAGACGCGTGCGCCTTTCTGTCAGCACATCACCAGCAGCGCTGAAGACACGCTCTGAGAGAACGCTGGCTGCGGGGCACGACAAGATCTCCAAGGCGTGAGTGAGCTCACGCCATTTTTCCAGTTTGGAAGCCCAAAATGAGCAAGGCTCCAGTTCCCTAGTCATTGCATCGATGTTAAGTTGGAGATACTCTTGTACCATCCGCTCCAGGCATTGACTATGTGTCAGACTTCTCGTGTCTTCAGGCCTTGAAAATGATGGTCTGAAAAAATCTTGAAACGAGGCCACAAAATTGCTGTTAACACCACCAGATACGGTGTTACTGGTACAGTGTGAGTAATGATGACGCGACAGTCCCACGGTTGACAAGTTGGAACTGTGAGATTCACTCTGTCTACTACTACCACTGGTGATTTATGGAAAAACCAATCTGAGATTATGTATCAGCTTCTGCTGATAGTCCATGCGTGAGTCCTTTTGTATGACAGGAAATATTTCAGAAAATTTGCTCTTGTACCGGGGATTTAATAGTGTGGCAACCCAGTAGTCTGCATTACTCCTAATTCGCACAATCCGAGGGTCATGTTGCAGGTAGTGCAGCAAGAAGGCGCTCATGTGTACTGCGCACCCAGGAGGACCAGGTCCTTGTTGTGTTGGTGGTGGGGAGGTGAGAATAATGCTTCCTTGCTCTGCCCTCTCCCCCCAACCTTGCACAACAGAAATGTTATCAAGGTCTCCCTCATCTGCTGACTCTTCAATGCCCATCGCCAGTTCATCCTCCATTTCTTCCTGGGCTCCTGCACCTTCCTGAAGAGGTTGGTTGCTAACATGCGCCCTCGTGGATGCCTCTCCACCACCCTCCCATGCCTGCCATCTTTTTGCTGCCGACTGTGAGGATCTTGCAGATGTTGTCATCCCTTCCGCATAGGACTCCTCCTGTACTTCCTCAACTTCCTCTTGTCCCACCCACCTGACATCGAATATTGTTTAGAGTGTGCTCCAGCATGTACATGACCGGAATAGTCATGCTGATAATGGCATCGCCAGCACTAAACATCTTCGTCGCCATCTCAAAACTGTGCAGAAGGGTGCATAGGTCCTTGATCTGAGACCACTCCTGCAGCGTGATCAGCCCCACCTGTGGATCTCGTTGGCCCAGGTTATACGCCTTAACGTAATGCACCAGTTTTCGGTGGTGCTGCCACAGTCGCTGCGACATGTGCAGAGTATAATTCCAGCGTGTCGGCACATCGCATTTTAGCCGGTGAACGGGCAAGCCGAAAGACTCCTGGAGGGAAGCGAGTCGTTGAGCTGCGGGATGCGAACGTGAGCACACAGCGACCGTGCCCTCTGCAGAAGCCCATCTAGGCCGAGTTAGTGTGTCAAAAATTGCTGGATAACCAGATTCAACACGTGAGAAATACAAGGCATGTGTGTGATATTGTCCCGGCAAAGGGCTGCACCTAGGTTTGCAGCATTGTCGCACACGCCTTGCCTGGCTGCAGGTAGAGTGGAGACAACCATTGCTGAAACTCGGTCGCCAGAGCTGACCACAACTAATCAGCTGTGTGACTCACATTTCCTAGGCATTTCAAGGTAAAGACCGCCTGATGGCATTGAGCCCTGCTGCCAGCATAGTAGGGAGGTGTGCAGGATTCCTTCTGTGCAGTTACAACATGGGTGGCATTACTAGACAGGCTTTGGGTGGAGGTGAAGGACCGAGACGAGGTTGAAGAGGCAGAAACAGTGGAGAAACTTCTACCTACAGAGGATGGACGCACAACTCGTGGGGACGGCAAGACTTGGACAGCAGACCCTTCTCCAGGTCTCACCATAGTTAACCAATGCCCAGTTAGCCACATGTAACTCCCCTGTTCATGCTTACTGGTCCAAGTGTCTGTGGTGAAATGCACCCTGTCACACACAAGAGTTTCTCAAGGAAGCGGTGATGTTGTCTGCGACATCCTGGTGTAGCGCAGGCACACCTTACTTGGAGAAGTAGTGGCGACTGGGCATCTGGTACTGGGGCACTGCGACGGACATAGGGTCTTGAAAATCCTCTGTGTCCACCAGGCGGAAAGGCAGCATTTCTGAAGCCAACAGCTTGCAGATGGAGAAATTCAAGCGCTTAGCTTTCTCATGGCTAGGAGGAAATGGCCTTTTACTTGTTCACATCTGAGGGACGGAGGGCTGGCTGCTGTGCTGAGACACAGTTGAGTATGGTGTCCCCGGCAAACTGCTGGTCTGGGAGGGGGTGCAGGCGAAGATGTAATGTTGCCTTCATCCAAAGGTGGTACTCTCGATGTCTGAGAGAGCTCAACACCAGCAGGATTGTCCACTTGAAACCAAGTGATGACCTGCCAATCACACTGCCTGTTGCTGGTAAAGAGGTGAAAGGTGTACGTCCAAAAGCATGTGTGACAGCTGTCCCCACAGTCACAGGCGATGAAGAGCACACGGATGCACTTGATGGGGCAGACGGTGGTAGGCCCACCCCGCTAGCCCGCATTCTAGCACGGTGAGCTTCCCACTGCAACTGGTGCTTCATGTCCATGTGGCGGTTCCTATATGAAGTACTCAAGTTAATGAATTTTTGTCCTTTACTGAGAGATTGGTGACAAATCTTGCAGATGACATAAGTTGGGAGATCCTTGGTGATGTCAAAAAAGGCCCAGACTAGGCAAGGCTTAGAGCCCATGCGAGCTGCAGAGCAAGCACAACTTCCACTCAGAGGAAGAGTTGTGGCTGCAGATGCAGTTGTTGCCGTGCTTCCATTGCTCCTTCTATGTCCAGGAAGGCGCAACCTAACCTCGTTGTCAGTAGCATCCACCTCCACCTCTTGTGCTGACCACATCGACTGGCTGACTGTGGGTTGAAAGTAAGTGGGATCTCCAACCTCATCATCATCCTCTGTGTCTCACACCCCTCATCCTCAGAGACAACCTCTTCCTGCCTTAACCGATAACTTAATTTGGCAATCAAATCCGGTATCTGAGTCTCATCAGCATCATCCTCCTGGTGTCCACCAACAGTATGTACTGTTAGGGAATGAGGGTCTGCATAAAGGTCAGAAACTTCTTCATCTGGGCCTAGGTCTGACTCACAAAGCTTCTGGGCATCAGGGCAGATCATTAACTCGTCTGGACTCACTGAAGCTTTGGTGCAGACCTCTGATTCCCAGGCTATTGTGTGACTGAACAGCTCTGCAGACTCAAACATGTCTGTTACCCCAAACTCAGTAGGGCATCTGGACACTTGAGAGCTTGGAGGAATCAGGTGTGATGGGTCTGACACCTCAGATGACTGGAGGGTTTGTGATGAAGAAGTTGAGGTGGAGGATGAGGCCACTTGATGGAGCACTTGCGATCCATTCAAGCACCTGCTGTGTTTGTGCCTCACTTCCAAGTGGTATCGATGGTCATGTCCGTAAGAAAGGGATCATATCCGATTGGCCACAGAAGGAAGTAGACATCTTACTTTGGCTGGAAGATTGTCTTTTTTCAGCAGATGTTAATGTAGCTTTAGCATGTACCCCACAGACATAAACTTTTTTTCCCTTTCCACCACGCCTACTCCCATTTCCACCAGAAGCAGGCCTTTTACCACTCATTTTGTATGTGAAAAAATTGGGAGAAGTACAGTTGTTTTACAAAAAAAAGGTGAATGTCAATCAAGCAGAGGTGACTGAACCAACACTGCTACTAGGCCCAAAGTGAGACCTTGGCAAGGTGCAGTCAAAAATTAGTAGGAAGTACACTGGCGATGTAGTAGATTGTATTAAAAGTGGCCTACACTAATAGTTTTTGTTAAGCTGCGACTTGACCAGAAGTCCGATGTGCCCAAGGTGCAGTTAAAAATTAGTAGGAAGTACAGTGATGGTGTAGTAGATTGCATTACAAGTGGCGTACAGTAATAGTTTTTGGCACGCTGCGACTTGACCAGAAGTCAGATGTGGCCAAGGTGCAGTTGAAAATTAGTAGGAAGTACACTGGGAGTGTAGTAGATTGTATTACAAGTGGCCTACACTAATAGTTTTTGGCACGCCCCTCCTGTGCATGGCTGTTGATTGATAAATAGGGATGGGCGAGTCTACTCGCTAGGACTCGTTACTCGGCGAGTAGTAAGGGACTCGCAGGACTCGGTACTCTGCGAGTTTCCCAGCGATTACTCGCACAGTAACGAGTCCAATGCAAATCAATATCAATCCTAGTTTTGTCAGAGACTCTGACAAAACTAGGATTGCCATTGAATTGCATTGGTCTGATTACTGTGCGAGTAATCGCAGGGAAACTCGCAAAGTAACTGCTGTTACTTTGCGAGCCGAGTCCAGCTGTCTGCTCTGTGCAGGCTGCCGCAGCTCCAGGGTCCTAGAGCCCGCCTGCTCACAGAGATGATGTAGCAGAGCTGAGATTGTTCTCAGTCTGCTCATTCTCTGTGCATAGACATCTATATCTATGCACAGGGATGTAGCAGAGAGGACATCGCGTTTTGGACTACGTCGGACGGAAGAGGATTTTTTTAATTAAAGATGGAGTCCCTAATGGCTTTTTTTTTTTTTATTTCTAATAAAAAATTTTCTCTGTGTTGTGTTTTTTTAACCCTTTATTGGAGATTCTTAGTGGCCGGGTCAAACGTGGCCTGACATGAAGAATCTCGGGCTTAATACCAGCTTGTATAACAAAGCTGGTATTAACCCCTTTATTACCCAGCGTGCCACTGCCACCAGGGCCACTGGAAGAGCGGGGTTCAGCGCCAGAGGATGGCGCTTCAATGAACGCGCCATCTTCTGGGGCGGCTGCGGGCTGCAATTTGCAGCGGGGGGTGCCCAGAAAGCTTGGGCCTCCCTGCGCTGCGGATTACAGCCCCCAGCTACTTAGCTGTACCTGGCTAGACATAGAAATTGCGCGGAGCCCCACGCATTTTTTTTTTATTATTTCATGAAATTCATGAAATAATTAAAAAAAAGGGCTCCCCTATATTCTTGTGTCCGGCCAGGTACAAATAGGCACCTGGGGTTGGGGGAAGCCCGTCGCTGCCTGCTGGATCCGGCTGGTTCCAGAAATACGGCGAAGCCCACGTGAAATTTTTTCTGACATATCCATAAAACAATGTAAATAAAAGGGACTGCATCTTTATTAACCCCTGGACCATGGGCGTGGGGTTAATAAAGATGCAGTCCCTTTTTTAGGATTGTTTTATTGATTTTTCAGAAAAAAAATTAAATGGGCTTCGCCTTATTTCTGGAACCAGCCGGATCCAGCAGGCAGCGACGGGCTGCCCCCAACCCCCAGGTGCCTATTTGTACCTGGCCAGACACAAGAATATAGAGGAGCCCTTTTTTTTTATTATTTCATGAATTTCATGAAATAATAAAAAAAAATGCGTGGGGGTCTGCGCAATTTCTATGTCTAGCCAGGTACAGCGAACCAGCTGGGGGCTGGAATCCGCAGCACAGGGATGCCCAAGCTTTCTGGGCACCCCCCGCTGCAAATTGAAGCCCGCAGCCGCCCCAGAAGATGGCGCGTTCATTGAAGCGCCATCTTCTGGCGCTGAACCCCGCTCTTCCAGCGGCCCTGGTGGCGGTGGCACGCTGGGTAATAAAGAGGTTAGGGCCAGCTTTGTATTATCAGCTGGCCCTAAGCTCGAAATTTATGGCGGTCACGCCAATATTAGACATGACCGCCATGAATTTCTATTAAATTGTTTTAAAAAAAACACAACACAGAGAACATTTTTTTATTAGAAATAAAAAAAAAGCCATTAGGGAATCCATCTTTACTTAAAAAAATCCTCTTCCGTCCGACGTAGTCCAAAACGCGATGTCCTCTCTGCTCATCCCTGTGCATAGATATAGATGTCTATGCACAGGGATGAGCAGACTGAGAACAATCTCAGCTCTGCTACACACAGGAAGAGGAGGCGGGCTCTAGGACCCTGGAGCTGCGGCAGCCTGCACAGAGCAGACAGCCGGATTCCTTACTGTGCGAGTTTCCCAGCGATAACTTGCACAGTAAACGAGTCCAATGCAAGTCAATGCCAATCCTAGTTTTGTCAGAGTCTCTGACAAAACTAGGATTGCTTCAGGCTGAAGCTTCCGAGATACATCTGCGATTTGTAAATCACACACTACTCGCTATTACTCGCTTCCCCATTCATTAACATTGGACTCGCTAGACTCGCAGCGAGTAGCGAGTCCCGGGCTCGGACTCGCTAGAGTCAAGCGATTCCGAGTAATTTAGCACTCGCCCATCACTATTGATAAACAATACTCTCGCACAGTGCCCGTTTCTCCTGAGATTCTACTGCACAGGTGCGAGACTTAACAAATCTTGCAAGACTTCAGGCTCTGTGTGTCTTCAATGGTGCACGGTGACCCACGACACTGCACACAGGCGCAAGAGTATTGCCTGTCAATCAACAGCCATACACAGGAGGGGTGGCAATTTCAAAACAGCAAGGTGGGTATTCCAGGCAGAGTGTGGTGAGGACCACAGAGAGCAGACCCCCCGGACCATTTCAGCGGTCATTATCATACAGCATGGGACAGAATAAAAGTGTATTTCTGAGGTACGCAGAGGAATTTCTGGGCATATAGAGGGGTTATAGAAACCCCAATTACATCATGGTACATTTTATCATGCTATCCCTTTAAGTGACTTAATATATGTGGTATCACTTGATTTGTAAAACTCTTAGTTTTCAAAATGTAATATTAATTAACCACATTAATTACTACTTTGGTAAACGCTGTAAGGAGAAAAAATTTAAATGACAGAATTGTAGTTTTTGGTCACCATAGCAATGCAAAAAAATATCTCCAAGGCTGTGGAGTCTAAATGGTGGGTAGGGAGATAAACAATAAAAATGGCGCAGATCTAAGTGCAATGTGTTTAGATCTATTATGCGGTGTAAATAAATCTTATTGCTCACCTTATAGATGCCTTATTCTTGTCTCTTGCTTATCTGACCATGCCTGGTCTAATGATTATAATCCTGCGATATGGTGTGCAACCCCATCCCGAATCATTTGGATCACAATGCCAGTGTGACTGTAAACATGGAGGGATTTCAGATAACATCCCAAAAAAAGTTACCTGAGGAAGGCCGTGTGTACAAAATATTCAGCCGAAACGCATTGTATGACCCCCCTTTTTTTATGCATCAAAATTTTTTATGTTGTTAAATTATTGTTCTTGAATAAATCTTTGAAAAATAAGAAGGAGGCCGTACTCCATCACTGCTGGAGCGCCCTACATTTTTTTCCAGAAGTTATCTGAAATCCCTCCAAAAAAATGCAATAAGAACTGATCAAAATGTTATATCTACCCCAAATTATGTTAATAAAAACATCAGCTGGCTGCACAAAAAAATCCCTTTACCACTCCAATTATCAAAAAATTTAAGTTATGATTTTCAGAAAATAGTGGTACAAATAAAATTGGATTTATTTTAAGCATTTGTATTTTGTTTCACCAATTAAATAAAAACACAATCTATACCAGTTTGGAAATGCCATAATTATACTAACCTGGTGAGTAAGTTTGCCAGATGACTTTTAAAGGACATTGAATGCAATTTCACAAGTCTTTTTTTGCTCATTTTTGTGTACATTGAATGGGAAAATAAAGCTAAAAATTGCCCTGCAAAATGTAATCCCTTATATGGCAATGATGACTGAAATTTATAGCTCTTGGAAGAAAGGAAAAAAAACAAAAGCGTAAAAATGGAAAACCGCCTGGTTTGAATGGAATTGAACTGACCATCAATATATATATATATATATTTATTAGTGATGAGCGAGCACTAAAATGCTCGGGTGCTCGGTGCTCTGGCCGAGCATCTCAAGATACTCTTGTACTCGGCTAGAGCACCGAGCCCAATGTAAGTCAATGAGTGACAGGTTCCGCCCACAGACTTCCGGTTATAAAATGAGTAATTCCGGAAAAGGGCGGGAGGGTGGGCTTTTTCAAATCGCCGCAGCATATAACACCTTGCTGTGGCCCCCAGAGGGATCCTATCAATTAATCTGCTCCCTGTGTGGTGCCAGCTCACTGTGTGCACTGAAGAGAGCAGTGTATGTGTCTCAGATCGCTATTTATTACCGAGCAGTCCGAGCATCTCGGCAGTACTTGGTGCTCGCCGAGCACCCCGAGTACCGAGATACTCGTGCGAGTACCGAGGTGCGCCGAGCATACTCGCTCATCACTAATATTTATATTTGTATAATAACACAAACAAATTGTCATTGTGTTATGCTACAAAAATATTGTTAGGCAATGCTTTCCATGGTATTAGTAAGTTAAATTAAAAAATGGTTATCTTCAATGGTTTATTTGACTTGACACAACATAAAATTCTTAGAATTTTCATTATTAAGTTAATAATTAGAATTTTTAATTTGTGGTTAGCTATTTTAGAATTCTTTCTTTTTTAAATGGATCTCCATGTACTGGCATTCTGGTGAATAGGCATGCTTGAGGTTACAAATAAAATCCAATCTGAATTGTACTGTAGAGCAAGAAGGAGTGATAAAGCAGAACCACAAACCTCTAATGTATCATGTATTTCATAGTATCTTAGACGTCCACAGACGTTTTATCTAGGTTTTGTGTGTTAAGGGCCACAGTGTACATTTGCACCAAAATATTGCACTTATATCAACAGTTGTGCCAGCTCATCTCTTCAGTTTTGTTTTATTCTTTTGTAGTTTTTACATAGTGGAATGTGCGCCCCATTTTTGGTCTTGTGTATAAAGCTTTCCATGGGTGGATGTGAAACAGGTCTTGGTCCTGCTCTACCCTTGTCTATTTTGAGGCCTACTGACACATAGCGAGCTGAAATACACGAGTTAGAGACCATCCTGATTGGGTAAGCTTTATTGCGGCTATATGGCTTTTACACTTTTTTGTTCAAGATATTGTCCTATGTTATTTGCTTGAACTATTATTTATTTATTTACCTACTCCAGGGCATTTGCTCACTTGTATTTATCCCAGGTGTTGTGCTGTACTGGACACATTGTGAATGTGCACCTTCATATTGCTCTTAAACCAACAGTTGCGCTAACCCATATCTTCAGTTTTCCATAAGGCAATGTAGAAAGGAATCCAATTTATGGGTTCATTTTATTGATGAGCAGATCAAGCAAAATTAGAATTTGCCTGTTCGCTGTTTTTAACATGAGATATGATTTTTCATGGATCTATTCTCAACAAATGTAATGTCAATCCAAAACCCCAGTGTATAATAAATATATGTTGTAAAGAAATTTTAAAAAGTTTTCACTTCACTGCTCATCTGTTGCTCTGGCTGTGTCCTGCCCTCGCCCTCCACCTCTCCGTCGAGTTGCATCTTTGGCCTTATGTAGGGCCAGGACTTTATTGTTTTTGTAAAATTTGTCTTGAATTCAATTAAACTCAAAGAATTCTTCCAACTCTAATGTCTGTGTATTGCCACTAGTGGTATAAGGTACTATTATGCTCAGGCATAATGTACTATAATATACAAATATGTTAGTACATTATGTTTTCTAGAAGCTAATCATATGTATAGCAACAGAAATTATTATAAAAATGTAAAACAAAAAGTAAAATAAGCTTGCAAAGCAAAAAGTTTCAATAACACCAATGATTAAAAAACAGGGAGTTACAACATAGTTTTTGGCCGTAGTGTGGTTGTAAAAAAAAAAAATGACAAATCCCCGGCCTCCCTGCCCTGAAAGTGGTTTTCTTATGGTAGCTGTATGTGGACAGAGAGTCAAAGTGCCTAATCAATGTCTTCAAATGAGGTTCGGGTCAAGTCTTGGCCCCGAATTGTCTATTTTTAGAAGTCAAGCTCCACCACCCAAAACCTGAACTTCAACAGGTCTGTTCATCTCTAATTCTGAGTAAAACTGCTGTAATATTCACAGATTATTAGTAGAGATGAGCGGACCCCTGGAGGTTTCAGATAAAGTTCCATTCTGGACCCAAATCTCATTGTTTATTATTGATTGGGCAGTTCAGCTCTACACTTACAAACGTCCAACCATAAACAAAGCTCTTCTGGCAGGAGAGGGCAGGGTTTTGTCATTTTTTTTTGGACAGATTACAAATGATAATGCTGATTTTACCACCATTGTGACTCAAACACTGCAAGTGGCTCGTACTGGGCCGAGCATGGAGTATACCCGAGCACAGAAATGTTCACTCCAGTGGTTTGCTTATGTAAAGTATCCAAACTCAACACAAACTCTAAACATTTTTGTAATGTCTGTGTTCGGTACAAACTTCAAACTTTAAAGTCCGGTTTGCTGATCCCTAGTCTTTAACCTGATTTACATTATTTCTCTTTAACTTCTTACTTTGTATACAATTTAGCACCTATAGATTATCCAAAGCTTGGCATCATCAATGAAATGCATATTTGTTATTATTAATATTTTTGACTTTGTAGGACTATAGGAAATTTTTTATGAAGTTTTCATAGTTTTTCTCTTTTTGAGGTAGACATTACACATTTCTTCTCTGCCTTACAAGGTCTGTGCATTCAGCTTATTTCAATATAGAAAACAGCCTGTTGTTTGATATTTTCCTTGCTTTCCTTCATTTTTCCTATGGGGAAATGATGGTACTAATAAAGCAGTAATAGTATTAAATCCTTACTCACATAAAGAAGTCATTTATTTTTCAGCTGCTAATGGATAATAATGAAGGCATCCAGGGATTGTAGCCCTTAATCTGCACTGTGACCATTAGAATTCTTAATAGTACTTAGAATATGTGCATAGTTTTACATATCTGGCTAAGGCATCAATCACTGACATGTATGAAGTTTTCTTTTCAGATGAAAAGCTAAACTTAATAAAGCCAAATGTTGTTAATGAGAAGATCAGACTGTAATGGTTTGATGTGAGAAAATATTCAAGCATTAAGGATTAACATGTTTAATTAGGGAGCTCCTGCTATCTACCGCAACAACTCTTAGACTCATCTATCTGTTATTATCCCAGTTAGATATCAATTTCAATACACAAGATGGAGAATAATTAAAATGTCTTATGTATAGCGTGGGTAATAGATGTGGATGGGGCTCATATTCCTTATGTACATAAAGTGGTTTGTTGTTATGAGCATTATCAGACCCCTGATGTCACTGTAATTTTATTGTGGATATTAGAACAATTTACCTGAAGGCAACCTTCATTTGTTGAAATGCTGCCTGATTAAGATCCCAGACTGCATGTTAACTGACTCTAATCAAGAAGAGGCAATGGGATTTGCATTTTATACTTATTATGTTCATAACCAGTTATTAGTTTAAAACTTGTCTTACATCGGATGGAATGACACCCTTACCATGCATTCTGTAACGTTAGTGAACAAATACCAAGGGTAAAATCGAGCCTGACTTTTGAACAGTACCATGAACTATAGCACCACTATTCTTCCCTGAGCTGCAACATACAATTCATCTTATATGTCGGATAAATAGTTAGTTATTATAAAGTATAATATTAAAGATATATGTCGGTTTAAGAAAAAAGGTAAGCAAGCCATTAGATACAACAGGCTTCCTTGGTGTACAGGTAGGCAAAAAGGATGTCTTTTTGATGTTTGACAAGATTTTGTCTAAACATCTTGATTAAAAATACTTACATGTGATGCTGAAGACAGGGTTCCTGGCACCACGCTGGGTGGACCAACTGTTAAACTGTGAAGGGGTGGCAGTGATTGTGCCAGGACCGGTGACCCACGGTGCACCCTCTCATTGTAAAGGTAATAAATGTCCAAATACAGCAAGAAAGGAGGGCACTCACCAGGTCAGGTCAAATCCTTTTATTCCAACATATGTGCAGGACAATCTGGTAACATGATATTGGCAGTACGGGTAAGGGGACGGGGAGGTGGTGCTGGAGACCCAGGACAACAGTGCCGTTTTGCACCTTTCTGGTGCTTCTATGGATCCACCAACATAAATGTGAAGTCAATGGCATGCAATTCGCAGTTCAATTTTGAAACATAGATTTTTTGAGGTTCATGTATAAAATCAGGCTCATATGAGCTCTTTGGTGTTCAAATAATTTTTATTGCCATTTTATTTAACTTTTTCGTGTTCAAGATTTCTAATAACTAGAGATGAGCAAATCTATTATGTATGAATTGAGTGCAGTAGAAATTTTTAAGCTTGGTTATCCAAATAATTTGTTGCTATTCCACAGTCCAAAATGGCCGCTATGGTGTTACAGATAAGCATAAAAAAAGAATAAAGACCACATGATGTCAGGCTTTACCATAAGGCTTTGCAGATTGTACACCCATAGCACTATCAATCATGAGGGACAGTAGGTGTTATGTTATTGATCATTCATCCACTATAAAAGCCCAAGTAGGTGATGCTGCTGCAATTTTGAATACAAAAGAGAGAACCTTAGAGCTCAGAGAGACATAGTATG